>BMAO01018931.1:0-14058 GCA_019973975.1 Trichonephila clavata
ATATATATATATATATATATATATATATATATTATTGTACATTATTATATATGAATAAATCTTTTGATAATATTAATTTTTCTAGCATTTTTAAAAAACACATGTCAACTTTCCCAATTCAAAATATCACTATTAAAAAAAGGCTTTTAAATATAATAAAAAAATAGGTAGATCAATTTTTAACTATAATGCACCTATCAAGCAAGAAATTTCAATATGTCATTGTAATGAATTTAAAGAATTCAAAGATAATTATCTCCAGCATGTTATTACTGGTGATCTCAAACATTGGTAAAATACAATAATCTTAGAAATATAATGAATAAAGGTACTGGTTTTAGACTTATGATTTCCAATAATAATAAAATTATCAAAAATCAGTTATATAATGATATTGAGCAATTCATTTGCAAAATTGCTATTAAATATAGTATGCCTATAGAGGCATTCACAGAGTTTAAATGTAACATTACATAACAGATTAATAAATATTACTTTAGTACAGATAATAACATATTTTCAATAATATTAAAAATCAGATTAAAAAATTACAAAATTCATTTATTACAGTTTATATTGATAAAATGCTGGAAATTTGTTTCATTTGTAAATACTATTATAGTTAATGCTCAACAATCATTTGAAAATAATACAGCTTTTATGTGTCATCAATTTCTGATAGAGAATTAAATAATCGAATTTTGGCTTTTCATAAACAATTAAAAATACAAATTAATAATAATTTTAAATTTCCACATGTATTTCTTACTCCTAAATTTTATAAAGATCCAGTAAAGTTTAGAACAGTTACTAATGGTTTTAATACATATATATCAGCAAATCAGGCAAAATTCTACATGAAATGTTACAAGATACAATAAATAATCTAAAAACTTCAGCCATTTTCAAAATAGTACAGAACTTATTGCACAAATTAAAGATAAAAAAGATATTTACAGTTTTTAGTTTAGATTTTGACGATCTTTTTAACACAATTAATATTAAAGATATGATAAAAACACTAGTAAAATTACATAAAGGTAATTTGTTTAAAATTTCAAATATGATAGATTTGGTTCTCTACTTAGGTTAGTTCTAAAAAAGAATTATGTTTATCATAATGGTAATTATTTATCAACAGATTAAGGGTCTACCACAAGGTGGCCCAGCTAGCAACTGTCTAGCCAATTTATATTTACATTATTTTGAAAATAGTTTCACAGACAACTTAGAATTTTACTATTTTCGTTATATAGATGATATAATCATTTTTGGAAATCAAGACAACATTAAACATAATATTAATTTTTATCCACAGTATCTTAATTTAATACATACAAATAGTAATAGTTATGAAGCAAATTTTCTTGATATAAAAGTTAAATTAACAGATAATGAAATAGTTATGAATATTTAGGATAAACGAGAAGACTTTAATTTCAATATTATAAAAGTACCGCATTGGGAGAGTAATGTGCAGGTATCTATGTTGAGAAATATTGTTCTTAATTACACACTACGAAATAAATTTCTAGTTTCTAATAAATAAGAAAAAATAAAAAAAACTATGAACACTTTTCAAAATATTGTTTAATTCAAAACGACCCAATTGATTTTATTAATAGATTTTTAAATAAAGAAATTCCAAATAGTTAGGATTAAATTTCCATATTTTTTAACAGGTTAATATTATAGATTTATTATTCTTCCTAGATAGTTTTAAATACCCCCCCCCATTTCTTGTTTTAGATAAAATTACTTTTTTAAAATTTATTATAACTTTTAAATCATATTAAGAGTCTCTAAGATAATGGTAGTATGTTTACAATTCTTATTTTATTATTACTATTTTTTCATACTTTTCAGCCATTGCTTTGTTTTGAAATTGTATTAGGGTCCAGAATCAGGCAATAAATTCTTTATTGTACTCAGATTTAGCGTGGGCTCTTCATTTCAGAATACAATTCTTAGGTGATTTACCTTTTTCTTATAAGGGATTTAGATTTCTTATCCATTATTTCCAATTGATATTTGCTCGGTATTATTTACAAAAAGGGGGAAGGTTGGCTGGCCAAAAAAACATGTTCAACCCCACTTTTATACAGAGAAAATTTTTTTAAGAAAAATTTTTTTTATACAATCTGTCCTAAGTCAGCAATTTTGATAATACTGAAGCATCCATTCTTTTATATTTTTATATTTTACTCTGTTATTTTAATTTTTTACATCTCCTTTTAAACTCTGTTGTCTTGTTATGTAGCAATTGCTATTATTTTAAGTATTAATCATGTTAATTCATCTCTCTCTTGTAGAAAAATTTTGATTATATATATTTGTATATATATGCTATGTATATAATTTATAATTTTTTAATTATTTGGGATTTCTTTCTTTCTTTATGTGTTTCTAATGTTAATGTTTCATTATACAAAAATATAAAAAATAAATAAACATTTGAATATATAGATATTTAAGCTTAAAACTGAAACTATTACATTTTTAATTGCGTAAACATAAATTTTCTTAGAGTTGGCTGAATGCATTGTATATCAGCCAGATATGTTAACTATAGTTCAGAAAATAGAATTTGTCGCTGCTAAAAATACTCAAAACTAAACTGCATGGGTTTATAATAATTCCAACACACCAAGAAATTACAGCGCAAATAGAACTTCGTGATATTTATATGCAAATAGGAACTGAAAAGAACGCACAATTCAATTTTCATTTTTATTTCCAAAATTGAACAAACATTTCATTTGGGAATATAAATTATTAAAGTAGCCTTAGATTAAATCTTTATAAGTGTGATTGTGATATTTTAATCATATTCTAACTTAGATGTCTGATGAAATTTGACTTGAAAACCGTATAAAATTTAAAAAAAATTATTTTCTAAGTAATTTGAAAACAACTTCTACAGTGCAGAAGGTATTTTTTAATAAAAAATATCTTACGCATTTAAAATTGTTATAAATATTTGAACATAATTAAATATTTCTAATTAATTATTACAAAATACATTTATCATAAAGAACAACTGCTCCGAGAAAATAATAACATATACAAGTTAATTTTATTTGCAAACTCTTTGGGTAACCGCTTCGAATATGTAATGTAATGGGTAAAATATTGATCTAATAATCGAATTTCCTAAGTCAGTCATTGAATATGTTAATATAATACTTAAAGAATACACACATTGTTATGTTCTCGGATAATAAATAATGTAGACAAAATCATTAAGTTGTATTTATGATTCCATCCTTTCCCCTTTGCATAACAGATTAATCAATATGCGTGCCCTTTATTTCGCTTTTAGACTCCTAAAATTGTCTAGTTGTATTTTATGTGGATTATATGAAATTACATTATCAATGGTTTTCGTAAATTTGCGTTAAAATCAGAATTTCAATGCGGGAAATTTAGCAATTATGAGTAGGCAGTGATTGCTTCAAAATGATATTTTTTTCATTTGTTTAAACTACTGATTCAATATATTTATTTTTATGTAACAGAATACAGTAAAATTCTGAAATTGCAGACTAATGTGGACCGAAAGGTGGCCAAGTTTGTGAAAATGCTTGGCTTAACGAGAATGGGATTAAAAATGTATACGTATAGTTGTGCGTTTGCTTCAGAAATACAACATAAAATTAACTGCCTAAATACTCTTAAATAAAGGGAAAATATGTACGCAGTGAAAGTATAGAACGTTTACTAAGAGAAAATTAATAATTGCATAATGTACACTAATTTACCTGATCAAGACACACCTCAGAAAATATATTATAATTGCATAAAGCTGTCTTTAATGAAAATGAAGACATTGCAAAAACTGGCTACTTTTTAAAAGAAGTATCTAATGTCTTATCTTCCGTTCTGCACTTTATGTGTTGCTTCTTGATCTCGAACACGACGAAGGACCAGTAATTACATTACTGGCACACCTTGTTCAAAATATTTAAGGGCGTTTTCGACAGCTCTTAGCCTAGTGATCCCTTAAGTTGTATACATTGATCCCTTCGGTGTATGATGACCTGCAAGTGGTCCACGTCAATGAAAAATAAATTTCGGTTTCAAGAGGTGTTAATGGCTGTGACTGTCATTAAACCATATATATATATATATATGACTTTAATTTTAAAAGTAGATTTAATCAAATGGAAAACAGATTTTACCTATTTAACATATTTGTTTTCTTAAGTTAATGAGGCTAATTTGCAGTTACACGGTTACAACATAAACTTTACTAAACAAGAGTCATGACGATAATGTTTCTTTCCAGAATTAATCTAAGTGAATATAATATTGAACGTCACGAATTTTACTTGTTCCAGACAATGTGTCATGAACATAGACTGTGTGTAAGGAACGTTTTAATCTACGTTCAACATTTAGATGCCTTTTATTAAGATTTTGGAACTAGGTTTGAGAATGCTGTAACCATGGTAATTACCAAAGTCGGCAATGAATTGATATGGTCACATTGAAAAAACGCATGTCATATTACTCGTACACGAAGAACTAATCGGAATAGGGAGTAACGGATATATTAAAGTTTAGAAATGGATATTAGTATTGTTGGCTTTTAAAAGACATACGTGTTATCTTACCTAAATATGGAGTACGGTGAGAAAGGAATTCTCTCTCACGCACACAGCGCAGTTATCAATTTCCAAAGTACAAAAAGAAAGAAATGAGAATGGACACTATTCCCCGAGAAGATTTAGATTTAAATCTTATAGGATTAATGCCGAACTTTGAAAAATCCTTATTGGTGCACCAAAATCATCCTTCCTATAATATACATTTGTTTGTTGATCAGTTATTTTATGCATGAATTAAATTTTAATTCAATTAACATTTGTTTCTTAGTTTTTTAAAACTAATACTTCTTTTAATTATACTTCACTTGAGTTAGGAATTCAAATATTTTAAGTAAGTAGCTCTAAATCAGCTGAAGAAAAAAAGTTAAAAAATTTGCAAACATTCAATTTTATGTAAGCTAGGGTCTACCTAACTTCGAAATACTTGAGATAAAAAGTTTGGAAACCTCTGCTTTAGTTCCACATAACGATAAATTATTTTTAGAGTTTGTACGGTGTTTTTAACGTTAACGTCATCATAATTTTTCAGTGTTTTATTATAAACTGTCACAGTAGCAATAATTTTTGTATGGATATTGCCGAGTTTTCAGGAATTTACTGCATAATCAAAATCATTAAGATTAAATTAGATAATTTTTATAAATATATGTTTTTTTAAAAAAATTATCATGTGGAAATGTATTTGTAATTTTAAATGTTGCATTTGCTTGCTTTCAAATAGGTAACAAATATATTTTTTGAGTTATTTGTTATAATTATTTTGAACATAAATTTTTAAATTCGTAGTTATTCTTTAAAGTATATGTTAAACGTAAATATTTAGCATTTAACTTTGCATTGTAGAAGGAATTTATGAGAAAATAAAACAATAATAACGTATGTCACAAATGTCATCGTGATAAGACGCCGAAAGTCTTTTGGTTAGAAGAATAATTAAAGGATTACTAGTCACAAAAACCAATTATTTCTGAAATTAAATAGAAAAAAAGTTACCGTGAAAAGTTTTTCGTTCAACAAAAATTATAAAATAAGATTATTTTTAAATCATGTAGTTTTTTTTAATGATTAAGAATAACATACCTTTCATATTGGAATTTTATTTTGATCACAGTTATTTTTCTACCAGTAAAATTTTGGTATTTAAAAATGCATCTTTGTTATTATTACTTTAAAATGTAGCAATATTTGAAAGCAGCGCTGTAAATGCATAATGAATAAATTTTTGCGAAGGTTTTTAATTCTCGTAATTATTCAAATTTTAACAATCTTTTGGAGTTTAAAAAAGAAATGTTTTTAATTTATTTCAAAAATATATTTAAATCAGTTTCAGTTCTATTAACAATATAGAAAACTTCTTGTCCCAAATTCTTTGTTTTATAAATAAATATATGTAAACATTCATATAAAATAGTTATTTTGAACATTAAATTATGGACATAAAATTAAATATGTATAACATATACGTTAAACAATTAAAAAAATAGGCTTAGTTTTTCAAGCTTAAGACTTACTTCACTTAAAACATTATAAAGAAAGGTTTTGTATTCACTTTCAAGGGGATGGAGAAAAAAGATTTATATGAAAAAATATTATTTTGCTTTGCATTTTGATAGTTAAGTTCTGATAGCTAAAACTGTATTGTTTTAAGTACATGGACACATAACAATTAAGGATTATTTATTTAACAAATGTTATTATGAATTATTTATCTGAACCATATAACATTTAACAAAAATATTAGTGGAACAATGCAAGAAAAATAAGGCACCAAAGTATGAAATAGGCTAATTATATCTGCAATGAAGTTGGATAAAACAGGAGCACCAAAGACAAAACGAAAGGAAAAAAAAAGTCCCTTTAAATAATTATTTACTTGTTTTGATATAATTAGTGCTCTAATAGCCAAACAAACATGATAAATTCACTTCAGGCTTAAACTATTATTATTTTCTGAAACATTTAGTGGCAATCAAGGTTTATCGCTTTGTATAAGTAGTTCATATATCTTGAAGAGCCCAAGAGTAATTTTAAGGTTAACATTGCATCTCTTATATGTTTCTAAACATCCTCATTCATATTTAAATTCAGCACACATGCTGGTCACCCTATACTCACAAAACTGTCCTCATGAAGATATTTTTCTAGTATTTGAGCTTAGTTAGGGAGAACGTTAATCTCTTATTGTATGGCATAATCTCTACTTGCACACTCTCTAAAGTAAAATATTGGGTCCAGAATTTTACATTTTTTTAAAAAATGATGTATTCTTAGGGGTTAAAACACTACAAATTAAAAGTAAATATGGGTACAGTATATATAGGTCAGTAGGACCATTAAAAGAGATTCATGTCAAATACATACTCTAAATTCATCAAAAATGCGTCTATTTTATTAACTATATGGCCGAGGTAATATGAAGTCTCAGGTAGAGTACAAGTCTTCTACCTATGATGCTAACATCTTGCCAAGGTGCTCCAGGTTTTCGGACCAACAGAAGCTGTCACATTACCCCCTTTACCATGAACCTTGATTCTATTGCTAAACATACTACATTGCCCGTCGCTCAGGTTAATAAGGGGCGCGTTCTGAGTTTAGGCAGATGGCTCAGAGCAAAAATTAAGTTACGGTCTCCACGTAGTAAAATTAAATCACTGAGAATACTTCAGGCCAATATGAATGGATTGTATACCTATGCCATGAAGGTGAAATTGGACCAGCTTCTGGAACTCGCCGATATTCATAATGCCCATATTATTGCAATCCAGGAAACCAAGCTAAAATAACAAATGAAATTGAACATCAAAGGTTTCCCCATAAATCGATTGGACAGACCCACTGGAGGTGGTGGTGGTCTTGCACTCTTAATTAGAGATGTAAATATGAAAATATCGTTAGACCACACACGAGCACAGATCTAGAAATTCAAGGTGTCTCTATTTTCTATGGAAAACATAAAATGAATACATTTAATATGTATCACCCTCCAAATTAAGGTTGTTTGCCTGATTCTTTCTGAGATCTAGCAGCAGACAATGTATCAAGTATTTTCATCGGAGACCTCAATGCTTAGCATACATCCTGGGGATGTTCTGTAAATAACAGTAGAGGCTGTGATCTCCTTAATGCAGCTGATGACAGAGCTATCCTCTTCCTCAATGATGGCTCCCCAACACACCATTCCTTTAGCTACAATACTGCAGAAGCCCTTGATATTGCTCTTGCTAGTGCGGATGTCTTCCCTTTCTGTCACTGGTCTGTCTTGGGAAACATGGGAAGTGATCATCTCCCCATCAAAATTGAATTGGAAAAATCCCAGAAGCGTAATTTTACAAGAGAAATGTTTTGGAATTTTGGTAAAGCTGATTGGCAAGCATTTACTAAACTTACAGAAAAGACTTTACCTCACTCCCGCTTTCTTATCAACTCTATGAAAACTGGCTCAATTTGAAGGAAGTTGTTATTCATAATGCAAGGAAAACCATCCCTAGGGGAAATTTCAAGCGTTTTAAAGCTACCTACATGCACAATGACCCTTGTCTACGGTCTTTAGTTGACAGAAGATACAGATTGTTTCAAAAACTCAAGCATACCAATAGCGACAGTATCCGAGTTGAATTTAACAAAACTAATGCAGAAATTAAACGTCTGTATGCAGCAAAAAAACAAGCATCATGGCACGAGATCTGCAGTAAAATTGATGCTAGAACCAATAACTCCAAATTATGGGCTATTGCCAAATCTATGAGTAGAGACCTACCTCAAGTGGAGGTCTGCAACACCATTCTGACTGTGGATGGCTTCCCTCCAAATGATGAAAGAGCTACTGCAAATATCCTAGGTAGCCATTGTCAGAAAATGAGTAGACTGACTTTTAACAAAGCTGACAAACATACAGAAAAACAGGCAAAATTGGCTATACACAAGTGTCGTAGCTCAAATCTTGGGGATCCAGTCTTCTTGGCCGACTTCTCTATGCAAGAATTACACTTAGCCTTAAATGCTCTCGATCCGAAGAAATCACCGGGACCAGATAACATTCACGGGATTATGATTGCTCATCTTGGTCCAAACGGCACTCAACGTCTGCTGGATATATTTAATAAATCTTGGAAAAGTGGCCGACTGCCTCACGAGTGGAAAAGAGCCACTATCATCAACATTAGGAAACCAGGCAATCTACTTAGTTCCCTGAGAGTTATCAGCCGATTGCTTTGACAAGTATATCATGTAAAATCATGGAAAGAATGATGCTTAGAAGACTCACTACTTTCTAGATAGCAATAATATTCTTCCACAGGAACAATATGGATTTAGGAGAGGACATAGTATAGAAGATCAGATTCTATACTTATGTCAATGTGTCAAAGATGCCCAAAATTTTAAAACCAACCAATCATACAGAAGTAGCATTTTTAGACTTATCTAAAGCTTTCGATACGGTCTGGAGAAACAAGCTCATTCTTAAAATGTTTAATATATTTGGTATAAAAGGGAGAGCTCTGCCATGGATCTCAGAATTTTTGAAATCTAGAGTTATTCGAGTTAAGTATAATAAAACTCTTTCCGAGGACTTTAAACTCACCCAAGGAGTTCCACAAGGACCAGTACTCAGTCCTACGCTCTTCTCTATGTTTTTGGCTGGAGTGGAAAAGGTGATTACTGAGAGTAGAAGTATTGGTTTATTTGCAGATGATATTGAACTTTGGACCTCGAGTCATGACTTGCCTTCTATTGAGGCTAATCTATCCCATTGCCTAAGCAGAGTTAATGAAATTGTGACTGTTCACAAATTATCCTTTAATCTCACGAAGTCCGTGACCAGTTTCTTCACCACCAATAGACATCTATATAAATATCAACCAACTGTTTTTATAAAGGATCAAAAACTCTCATACGTAAAACATCCTCAATATCTAGGTTTTACCTTAGACCAAGAGATTCTTCGCAATCGGCATATAGCGGACTTGGTTAGTAAAATTAGGAAAACATCTGAATATATTAAAAAAATATCTCTGGACGTGATTGGGGTGCAGATGCCTCTACTCTGAAAATTACCTAAACTACCTTAGTCAGGCCTATTTTGGAGTTTTGTTGTGTCATTTTCCTTAGTGCCTCTGATTTTAACCTTAAGAAACTTCAAAGAATACAGCTGAGTGCTGCTCGAATCATCGCAGGCCGTCGTAACAGCTGTCCTAATAACTTAGCTCTCTTTGATTGTGACCTTCTGCCTTTAGATATGAGAAGAAGTTATTGCTTGACCAAGTATTTCAACAAACTGCTCAGTTATGGTGATCAACAACAGAACCTCTCAATACTTAAAAAAATGGACAGATAATCAAAGATTGAAACGTAAAAGTCCCTTCTACCAAGCAATTGCACAATAATCGAGTTTTAATTTGGAGCACCACTGCCTGACATACATTATCAATCCTGTCCTTGGACTCCCGGGAGTCACGTTCCATAATACTTTAAGTACCAATGTTAATAAAATGTCTGACCACCCCGAACTTCTAAGGCAATTGGCTCTGGAGGGATTGATGGATACCACTGGATGCAGTGAAGATCTATACTGATGTAGTAAGGGAGAAACAGACACTACTGGTAGTGGAGTTTTGATTGAACTACCTTGTTGCATCATCAAAATTCATAGAAGAATTGCTGATCACGCTTTGTCTTCAGAACGGAGCTAATAGCTATCCAGTGTGGTATTCATTGATTAATAACATACAAGGCCAAGCTTTTTCTGAAATTTGGATCCTGACAGACAGCCGATCTTCCTTCAACATTTATCGAATTGGCCATCTATCGGTGAACACCACCAGCAGGAGTATTCTACACCATTTTAAGCAGCTTTCAGATCGGCACCCTATCCATCTACAGTGGGTCCCTTCTCATGTAGGCCTGCCAGGAACGAAGAAGCGGATGATCTTGAGAAAGCGGCTTCCAGTGATCCTGTGGACCCGGAAGCCACATGGTCCTTACGTCAACCGAGATCTACTCCAAAGCTAAATAATTGATATGTAGAACCTGGGTTGTTCCTCCAATACACCCATGGTATTTTCAAAGACATCCTGGATCCGCCATATCACTCAAGGGTTCCAGATCGTATCAGACGGCATTCTCACGATTTTCGACTGGTCACCTGAGGTGCCTGAATTTTGAAGGGGGTAAAAGAAGCTATCCAATTTGCACAAAATGTGAGATCAGCCCTTTTTCTCTCCAGCGCATTCTGCATTGTGTGGGGTTTTCATGTGAGGAGGCTGTTGCTCCCCCCCCCCCGTTGTTCTTATACTTTTTGAAGATAAATGTGGGCTCATGGATCTGGTCTAGTGAAACTAGACCAGATGGGGATTAGTCCCACACCACCACATTAAGATTTGATATTTACAAATCAATCGGCATATAAGCATGTCCAATTAAAGTTTGGATGCTTTGATGTAAGTTGTATACAAAAGGTTGAACATCTTGCATGCAACCCCTTACCGTGAAGCATTCGGTGCGCAGGTAATATAATACCGTCTTCTGGGGAACTCTAAAAGTAAAACAAGAAATAGATTTGTGTTGGTAAATTATTGCAATTCTTTAGATGAATAATATCAAGTAAAGTATCAAAATATTTATATAGATATTTCATAACGAAGTTTCCACTTGCTAAAACTAAAGAGCTATTTTCGATCACGTATCCATTGGCATTAAATTACAACAGCTCCACTAATGTGCATGGTGTAGTGTAACCTATTTTTTGTGTATTTCGTAAAACAGAACGAAAATTTTATGTGTTTTATACGTACAATTACATCTTTTCTAGTGCGTTCTAAATGTTCTAAGTTTTGTGGTGTCTACATAGTCAATGAATATTCGGTAAAGAATGAGCAATGTTTTGAACAATTACATAATATTTTTTTTGGAATCTCTGCTTAGTAAGAAGAAGTGGAAAACTACTATAGATTTTTATATGTCAGGAATCTTTACGAATTTCTTTTGAAATTAAATACACCACTTTGAAGACAGATAAAAGTGCATACCGAGGTAATTTTTTAATTAAATATTTTTTTTTTATAAAGAGTGAGAAGAAAAAAAATGTTTGATTTTGTGAAAGATAAGGATTTTTTTGACACTTAGGGGTTTGGGGAAGGAATTGTTGTTACTGAATGAAAATAAATTAAGAAATGAGAAAATAATTTTTCAATTAAAATATAGTAGTTTTGATCGACACAAAAAAGTCATAAATAAGTGAAAACAGTATTTTTAATTTCTTCAAGATGTAATAGAGTACATGCAAATGAGTCAAGGTAAAACAGAAAGATTATCATTTAATAATCAAACTATATTCGCATAGCTTAGAATAAATATTTTCATCTGTAAAACTAAATGTACCCTTAGAGATTATTTTTAATGACTTTGAAGTGAAGTGAAATCTTTAATGTAATTTTGACATTTCTATGTAACAATAAATATTTAAGTTTATGAAACCTGACTTAACTTGTAATATTCTATAACATTTTATACAAATATTTTTCCTTGCTAAAATATTCTTGGAAATTAAATACATTACTTTTTAATTAATATTCAAAGTATATCGGATGCGTAATCTAATTGAAGCATTAATACTTTTTCATTTTAGGAAAATATACATAAGTTACATAAGTTTCGAGACAGTAATTTTCATTAATTTTAGTTCATCAAATTGTTTTAATAAATATCTGTTTAAGAAAATACTTTATAAAAGAAAATAGGAATACCAAAAATTTAAAAAATGAATAAGTACCCAATTTAGTCGCAATTTTTATCAAAGTTTTTAAAAAGGCAACATTTTTTTAAAATAATGTATACTAAAGAATTCTAATTACATCAGAAAAGTGAGGCAAAATGAATCTGCTTTTATGATAATATTTCATGTGTATTAAAAATTACGAGAAGAATCCTTTTCCTCATTTTATCCTCTAATGAGGTGCCAAAGAATCGTTTAGCTAGAAAAAAGACAACACCAAAATCCCTAAGGAATAATAAATACTGAATTAAACCAGAAATGGCGAGCCGAATGTAACTTTTAATGCGTAGTCCTCGGCGTTTTGTTGGGGAAGCGTATTAAATCTAAAAACCTGGCGATAATTATCGGAGTTTAGTGCAGGATTCTCTTTAAAAACTTTTTTCAGTGTGTTGATATTTATTAAAGTTTTTTAGAAGCAGTGTAGTGTAACGAATCATATCATGTGACGAATTTGCAATCTTTCAAAAAAGTGATGACAAGAGGGTTCATTCATTAAGGATTGAAAACCGAAAAAAAAATCATATAGGTGGTTTGTATCTTTATCGGGACACATTAGAGTTTTTTTTTTTTGTAACAGAAAAAAAAAATCACGTGTTTAAGACTCCAGTGAGCAAGTGTGTATTAATGGTGCAATCTAAAACAGTATGATGGCAATGGGCAGTACACCTCGTAAATTTTGATACCGGTCAATAATAATAATGACATTTAATTCGAAATCTCACTCTAATAAATCCCCACCAATCTGTCGTGAGTAATTTGAACTATGATAGATTTTATGTGAGTCAGCGCCTCCATACAGTGGTCCTTCAATGTCTTCAGAACTCGAACTCGCGAGTCGACAACGATTGCTTCGATTTCATTATTATTATCCTTATGACCATTTGTTTTCGACCACATCTAAAACTGCAATTGCAAGAATAATTCCAAAATCACACACACACACACATATATTTTAATGTCAAATTCCTAAATTGCTAAAATGTAAATGCATCGCTTAATATTTGATTTTCCTAAAAAAATGGCATAGTTTTACTACCTAAAAATTTTGAAAATGTATTCTTAAATAAAAAATTTTACATAAGAAAAAAAAAAAAATTTCAAATTCGAAAAAGAATTAAAAGTAAGTATTCCCATATCACCATTTAAAAAAAGTCTCCACTTTTCTGTACTCCTAAGAATTGGAACAAAGATGATTAAATACAAAAATGGTCATATCAGCATTTATGTTCCAAACGAAAAATTCGACATGAAATTCCGGAATTGATAAAAATTCTCGACTATCCGTCAGATTTGTCATTATCGGGTGTCTGAGAAATTGTCTTGTCCAGATTCGTGTGGATCACAAGAAATTGTATACTTTTTCTTCTTTTTTTTTTATCTCCTGCCTCGTTTCTACGAAATTTAAGACTTGAATTCCGAAGAAACAGATTGGCTTCGTCTAAACTGCTGGACAGTTATATGGGAAGGATAAATGGGAATAGTTGTAGAAGTTTCGAGAATTTCCGGTAATTTCAGCGTGAATCTTAACCACGTTTGCTATTATATTAAATATTTTGGAATGATCTGGAAAGATATGAACATTGAAATTAAATTAGAATAATAAGTTGATATAAATGGTAAAAGTAAAGTTTTAAAAAATAATATTGTTGTCACATTTATGAAGTTTTTTTAACAGAT
>BMAO01018932.1:0-24200 GCA_019973975.1 Trichonephila clavata
TTTTTTTTTTTTTAAAAATTTTTAAAAGTTTTTTTTATTGTTAGCCAGAAAATTTAACCTACTTCATAAGCTTTTCATTTGTATAGAATATTTTTCCTTTCAGATCTTGCAACTAAAGGTGCATGTAAGTAAAAAGCTATATATATAAGTATACTAAGCTTAGTATATAAGTATACTAACTAGCCTTAAGCCAGATAGTAAATAAAATACTTCATCTAATACGTCTTTTATAATCATAAATAAAAATAATAATATAAAAATAATTTTATTTTAAAACCTATTTTTTGCTAATCCGTATAAATTTAATCACAAATGCACAAATAATTAACAAAAATAATTATTTTTCATTGAATATAATTCAGAAAATTCTTACTTATGCAACGAAATGCATTTATATTGTATATTATCGCGGTTATATATGTAGGGGGAAAAACTGTGATAAATCTGAAAATAAATATGTGGAAAAGATATTCTATGGTATGGAGAGCGAGATTAGAAGTAAAAAAAAAATTAAAAAACAATTTCAGAATTTAATATTTTCACAACGAAGTTGAAAATTTGAAAAAAAGTGGAAGACTTTTTTAAATTTTGGTTAAAGGATTTTAGATTAAAAATAAAGTAATTTTTCTACTATATAAAATAACAAATAGTAATGATTATTAATAAGTGAATATTGAGTAGTGAATAGTATAATGTATAAATCATATCATAATCTCAGCTTTCTCTTCCCAAACCTTCGAATCAGTCAAATCAAAACTTTTCACTGTCTTCCACTTTATTCTGCGTTGTAATTTCGACATGTATTTTTTTTTAAAATTTAATACTAAAAGAACTGCGTGTGTGTTAAAAGTACCTAAAGTTTTTTTCATTTGTAACAACTTAGTAGGCGTCCTGTCATCGCAATTAATGTTGAAAAGTTCTAAAATGCTTGTTGTTCTCTAAGAAAAATTATTTTGCCTTTTTACCATAAAAAATGCTCTAAAACCTAAACTTAATTCTTCTTGTGACAGCACTTAGCATTAAAAAATAATTACTTTTTATTTTTGCCTTCATTTATATATCAGAGAACATCTTTTTTTCACATAATAGATTTTGAAATTCTGAAAAATTTCTTTTCATCCACTCTAATATATATAAGTATTTTTTCATTAGCTGAATACTAGACAAAAAGTGTGTGTGTGTGTGTCAAGCTTAAGAGTTATTAAATATAATAAAATACATTGCTTTAATAAGTTTATTAATAGTTAATGAATAAAATATTTTATTAAATATAAACCATTTAGTGAAAATCACCTATATATTTATAATCATAAATCAAAAACTAGCTAATCAATGCTGAAACAGAAGAGTGGTTTGTTGGAAAACACAACTCTAAGTCGTACATGTAGTCCATCGTATATGTAGTTTTAGCCGATACTCTAGTGTCGATTTTGGATCAATGGACGGTATTACTTCAAACCGCTGATGGGTAGCTAGTCCGCGGATAATTGCAATGATTCATATGCGACCATTCAGAATGTTTCTATGCATGCCATAACAGCTCAATGGTAGTGAACTGCGAAGTCTTTAGCACTTATATCAGAGGACTTGATTCATGAATGTTGGTGACCTTTGGGCTGCCTTGTCATCCCTTGAACATGGCGCATTCTTCCATTCCAACCATCCTTCTCATAGCCAGCGCCCCGTGGGAGCATGTAGGGGATTGTCTATTGCGCGCGCGCGCAATACGATGTACAGAACAACTTACCTTTCTTAAGCTAACCACTTAAGCACTTGTGAACTCGTATGCACTAAAACTGCCTCCGTTAGCAGAGTCAATGGCATCTCTGTTAAGCTATATTTACTTCGGTGATAAACAGTGTCACTTATTATTTTTCCCACTAAAAGAACAACACAATTATTGCGAAATTGTCGGCTCTTTTCATTACACCGTACTCACCTACACTCAAGAGCCAAAACTTTATGACCACCTGTCAATAACGAGTTGGCGTGCAACACAGCTTCATCCCGCCTTGGCATGGATGCCACATGTCCTTGGTAGATGGCCGGAGACAAATTGTACCAGATGTTTAAGCAACGGTCACACAAATCCGATATATTGCGAATTGGTGGTCTTTGAACTCTGAGCTGCCGTCCCATGACATCCCAAATGTGTTCTATCGGATTGAGATCCGATGAGTTAGGCGGCCAGGACATTAACTGGAATTCAGCATCATGTTCCTGAAACCACTCCAACACAATTTTAGTCTTGTGACACGGGGCGTTGTCCTGTTGGAACATTCCATTTCCAGCTGGAAAAACAGAGACCGTGTAAGGGTGCAACTGGTCCGCAATGATGTTCAGATACCCTGTACCATTCATGGTCTGTTCTACCACAACCACGGGTCCCAGAAACGCCCCCCAAAACATAATACCACTACCACCGGCCTGTGTATGACTTACTGTACATTGAGGGAGCAACTGTTCGCCTGGAAGACGGCGTATTCTGACTCGGCCAACGGCGTGATGAATGACAAACCGTGATTCATCTAACCAAGCAACTCTCTCCCACTGATCCATGGACCAGTTGCGATGTTCTCGGGCCCAGCGCAGGCACAGTTGGCGATGACACTTGGTCAGCAAAGGATTACGAGTGGGACGTTTGCTGCGTAGCCCCATATCCAACAGTGTCCGCCGAACAGTGTTCTCCGATATTATTCTACTTGGCCTTGCATTCTATTGGGCTGTCAGCTGAGCCACTGTCTGGCTCCGGTTTTGCTTCACCATGTGAGACAGTCTCCGACGACGTTTTTCTTTGATCCAACACCATGTCGTCAACTGCTGGTTTCACCGTCATTCATCCACTTTGCATAAGTACTAACAACTGTAGATCTCGAACAACCCACGAGTAATGCAGTTTCGGAAATACTTGTGCCGAGCCTTCGAGACATTACAATCTGCCATCTATCAAAGTCGCTTAGATCCGCAGCCTTTCCCATCACTCACAGAAGTAAGTGAAAGAATGATTCTTCAGACTCTCCAACAGCAGTTAAATACCACTTCCACCTGATCACATGCCTTCCATGTCATCCAGACGAGTTCATTGCAAAATGTAGGGGTGGTCATAATGTTTTGGCTCTTGAGCGTAATATAAGATAGCAGCGGATTCCTGTTAATTTCTCATAGTATCAGAGAGCTGCGTCCACTCGGTGCACTCTGCATCTTTTCCTGTCTACTTCTTCTTAGTTCTGCCTTTTCACTGTCGCGCAATTATGTATTAAAATATATATTCCTATATTTTTTATATATGTTTCAAAATATTTAAGGTAACATTACATTGATATGATGTATTTTATTGCAGCTAGATTTGGAGGTAAGAGAATAATTTAATTTTTCCATGACCTTTGAAAATTAAAATTGGTATACAAAAGTTTATTATTTACATTTTAAGTTATTATTAAAGATGAATGTTTAGTTATAGCATGAGATTAATACTATGTGTATGCTGTGAAACTTAATGTTGATTTTATTACGTTTTTGCAATTAAAAACTTTCATTGGAAAAAACAATTTTATATTGTTTGAAAATTGAATGAATTTAATTTTCATAGCACACAGTTTTGATAAATTTTAATATTCAATAAATTAAATTAAAACAAGATTAAGTTCGTCAATTTTGTAGAAATCATGAATTCTTATTTTATAATGCCATATAAATTGAAGAGTATATATTTTAAGTACATTTTTCCTCAAAAAAAAAAAAAATGCAAATACATTTTCCTCAAAAAATGCAAATACATTTTCAGAATTGTCAAAAAAAAAAGGGGGGGAGGGAAAATAAAGAAACAAATTTTAAAATGTTTCTCATAACTTGAAAATTAAAAATAAATGAACATGAAACGGTAAAAATTAATATTAAACACAAACATATATATTTATAAATACTTATATATGCGATGTTAAGTGAATGAATTTTCATTATTCTTAATTTCTAATTTCCATAATAAATTCTTCGAAATCATTGAATCCCTCCCCCCCCCTAGTTAATTTTTAAAAATTATTTTAATGAATGAATGTGAATTGAGGAATTGATTAAGTTGTAGTTCTGAACACAAATGTGTGTATTTACTCAGTAATAAATACAAACCCATTTTCATGTAAATCGGCATTTTGAGAAAAATTTAATGATTTTAGCCACGGTTTTATTTGTCTAGTAAGTATGTAAACGTGATTTCAAAAATGTTTCGAAAACATGTTATTCACCGAATTTAAAATATGGAGAGAAAAAAGAAAAAGAAAATTCTTGTAATTCCAATTTGGACCAACCTTTCAGTCCAAACTTTTTAAAACAGATAAAATAAATATTTCTTGGAGTTTTTATATAGTAAAATTATTTTCTTGCTAGATTATTTGCATAATTTTTATCTAAACTCAATAAAAGAAAACTCTTTGTTATTTGGTGTAATGCGATGGTGCAAATCCACTCAAGACAAAACATTACACAATAGTATACTATGTTACTCAATGATAACATTATCCACTCTGAGAGAGTGTTTATTGACGTCACAACCTTACGATTTTGAATCACGCTCAAGTGACGAGGTCAATGTCTAAGCTGGCACTCCTAACTTCCACATCACAGTAACGAGAGGAATTTGACCCATGGCAGATTCAGCATGCGTCAGCTCTTCTACACAGAAGGGGTTTCAATGGCACCAGAACTCGACAACGCCGTCCAGAGTTCGTAACCAAGACCACTGGTCTACAACCGTTACTTTTCAACTCTGAAAAAAAGGTCCAGAATATAAAGGTCCCAATTAATTTTTAAGAAATTGACAATATCTTTTCATTAATTCAATAAGACAAATTCAGGTAATGTAATTACAACTATTTATAGTTCATATCTATTCCAAAATTTTCAATACATAACGTTTTTATGTGTTTTTAAAAAGTTTTTCTCTATAATTTCAAATATTCACTATTTTATGTTTGGACAAAAGTAATTTAATTTAGTTTGTGATACAGTTCTTGTTTAATAAAATATTTAAATGTAACAAATATCCTAGAATTTTTTTTCTTCTGTTCCAATAATGTCACTAAGTATTATTTTAGTGTAATTGGTTTTTATCATTTAAACATTTCAAATGCTCAAAAATACGAAGGAGAATTACGCATAAAAAATACCTTATTTCAAAGATTACTCTCTGAAATAATACTTTTGCTTCAATAATATTTATGTTGCTTTTCAAAATTCAATAATATTTATCAAAATTTTACCAATGCTATTTTTAAATATTGCGCTCTTTAAGAGGTACGCATTTTACAGGCATATTGAGAGCTTTTGTATTCTTGTATGATAAAAAGAAATTGTGGATAGGTATGAAACCCAATGAGCAGAAAGTTTCTTCATTGAATATAAATTTTTCTCCCTAATGTTTGTTTGAAAAATCGAAACCAATGGTATTTCGAAGGTTCAATGTCTGAATTTTTTATAGAAAAGATGTTCATCGACCACTTCCCCCCCCCCAATCTGTGTAGAATTTTGCATTATCTTAACAAAGGTGAACACGAGAACAGCTACGAAATATCTTTAGGGTCTATTCTGTTCTATTCAAAAAGTTCACGGTAGCATACTGTTTGAGAAATGCCCAACGTTGTAGCAGCGTGCAGATGTTACTACAGTGCTTGTCTCTTACGAGAATACGTTGATGGATTAATGACGACATAGTGCGGTGGAGGTTGTAAGCTCGAGATCTAGGCGGTATTCTGGAATCTGTTCTGATCCGTTTCTCCTTTTTGTGTCTCTTTAAAGGCAGATAATGCCACTCCTTCAAATGAAGACACGTGATATATAGAATGATTTCTGTTTGACATAGCCGAGATTATTATTAGGCCATTAGCCTCCTGTCACCCCTCGTTGGATGGACTTTAAAGTAGGAGATTGGAGAGAGAACTTTTCCAATTTGACCAAAATATGGTCGACATTTGAATTGCTCTGTTCTGGGTACCCCCCCCCCCCAAATCTAAATGAACATTGGAAAGTCATTAGTTGCTTAACAAAAGTCTTGTCTTTCAGTGGAAAACGCAGCAACTACAAAAACAGTAAGTCAGTCATGAAGAAAAACGACATACACAGTACCGTTGGATCTTATTTTATAGTCCATACCTTCATTTATAGCCAACTTGGGAAATTATTGTCGCCATATTGGTTAGAAATTCAATACAGTAAAAGATATGTTGGCGCAATCTGGCACCTTTTTTAAAAAATTCCGTCGCTAAAAAATGAACAAAACTAGGATTTTACCTTAAGTACCAAATGAAATCCCTAAAATAGTAATAATAACCTTTCTAGCAGAAAAATTAGTTTTAGTTTTTAGCTTAGAACTTTTTCTTTTTGAGCACCATTCCACATTCGATTTTTTCAAGGTGTAATGATGCTGTTAATATTCAGCACAAAATAAAGTTTGAGTTTAAAATGCATCTCCTTCATTTTCATAGCGCGACTCCAAAGTCTTTGGTAAATATTTCTTGCCACCTTTTTAGTTATATTTACAATTTGAGACATTCCACTTGCGGTGCTTCTGCGAAATTTCGAATCATTTAGAATAATATGAATTTCCCCTTTTATTCCAAATTTCTTAAAATGTTTTATTCGCTGATAAAGAATAAGACCACAAATTTATTGATTCCCCTCCAGTTAGATTTGTTCACAGTCGGTGATTCAACTTTTTCACAATCACTTTCAAACGCCTAGCGCCATTTGCATATCGGAGATCACATCACTGGGTGACCGAGCTTGGTATTCAGTTTATGTCAAAAGATTTTACATTTTTATTTCGTAAAGCTTAATTATTTTTCATTGTATCACAGCAAAAAGTGCTTATTCATCATGCTACAAAATGTGTAAAAATCGTGGGAAGGTTTTTAAAAAAAGTCTAGTTTATATTTGATTCTACTTCGTATATATAAAAACTATAAATATGTACAAAGAGAAAATTCTCATAACATTTTTAATCACTGGAAAATGTTTTCTTTTTACAGCTGCTCTTGGAGGTAAAAAATCAAAACATTGTTTTTTTAATTTGAAAACAATTTTTACCTTATTTTATTGAAGATAATAGATAGTTAGAATTTTTTCTTGTAAAAGATAACTAAAAATATAAAATTCATTTTCTTTTTTTACATACCTATAATGTGAGATTCATTAAAGTAAGTTATTGTATTTTGATGAGGTAAAAATATCTTACGCAAAAATATTTTTTTTTCTCCCAGTATAAAAATAGTTCACATCGCACAAAAGTATTCTAAAAATTACATGGTGTTCGTTTAAATGTAATATAATCGGAGTTTGTACTTATGAAGCTAATTTAATGTCTTTTAAAATATTCTGATTTTTTATTATTTAGATTGGTTGGTTTATATTCTAGTATCGAGTCCTCTTTGGACATATTAAGTCAAAAATACGATAAAAATTCATTTAATTTTTAATATTTAAAAACTAATTTACAAATCCTCTCTAAAATGAATTAAGTGGTAAAAAGTGTCGGTTCTATTGTTTTTAGTTTTAAATGAATAGAACCCGACACTTTTTCAAAATCCAGCTTTTATCAATACCGATTAATAAAACCATGTTATAATAGAGATAAATTATTGTTGAGTTGTAACCTATACTTTTGTAAAAGAGAAAATTTTGAAAAGGAGTTGAAACGTTTAGGTATTTCCTGGCCACCTGTTTTGTCCTTGTTGGTCTATTGTACTGAAAGTCTTAATGTCTTAAGAAAATTTGTTTATTGTATAGATTCTCATGCTATTTACGATACTGTTTAAGAGGTCTTGGGGCAATAAATCCCAATACTCCTTCAAGTTACTTAGCTCGGGGAGTATTCTGAGCATGGGGGTTGGAGCACTACAGCTGCTTTATCAAAAGAATCCCAGATATAATCGTTGGGATTCAAGTCTGGAGATTTGACTCACCCCCCCCCCACCCTCTGAATATTCTCCGTTTCGAGGTACTCGTCGACCAGACGAGCTCTGTGAACGAGCGTTATCGTCCACTCAAAGGAATTACCCTTTTAAAAGGCCTTCCACAGGGCTCAAATCCTTCCCCACATCTCAGAGAAGTCAATGTGCCTAATTGAAAAACGCAAGCCTCTGCCCGTTCAACATCAAGTCGGCCAAGACCATGACACTATAGCCTTCTTAGTGGTCCATGATATTAAAGGGATGGTGCCAGATCTCTAAATCTCTCCATATGTGAGCACACGGAGAATCAGTTTCCAGACTGAATCTACACTGCTGGCCACCATAAATGCAACACCCTGAAGGAAGCACGCAAATAACATGAAATTTACAAGATGCATTAGCGGAGGTAAGATATGCAAATATGATTAGAATTTCAGCGCAGACACACATCACGCACGCTTGTGGCGTCACCTCAAAGTGCTATTTAAGGCTTGGAGATTTCGACGATTTCAAGTTCGCCAATTGTGTTTTTCTCTTGTGGTTTTTTCAAAAAAATGATCAGTTATGTCTCGTAGAAAACAGCGATCAGCTTTTGATCAAGTCTCCGAGTTCGACAGAGGAAGGATAGTGGCCTACCGAGATTGGGGATTATCTTTCAAAGAAATTGGTAGTCGTGTTGGACGAAACCAAACAACTGTAATGCGGATATGTGACCGTTGGATGCAGGAGGGTACGACGGACCGACGTGGTAGATCGCATTCACCTCAGTGCACCACTTCACGTGAGGACAGGCATATTGTGCGCATGGCAGTGACGGATCGCTCAGTCACATCACGAACCATAGCACAGCACATCGAGTCTGTAACGCATCATTCAGTGTCTGCGCGTACCATTCGACGCCGTTTACAGCAGAGTGGTCTGTCCCCAAGACGTCCATTGCTTGGTCTACCCTTGACGCAGAACCACGGACGTCTCCGCCGCCAATGGTGAGATGAAAGGATGTGGGTGGCAGAATGGAATGAAGTTGTCTTTGACGAGTCACGCATCTGTCTGCAACACCACGATGGTCGGATTCGAGTCTGGAGACACCGTGGAGAGAGGATACTGAACAGCTGCGTTATGCACCGGTCACACTGGTTTTGCACCGGGGATTATGGTATGGGGTGTGGTATTGGATATCACTCTCGCACTCCTCTAGTACGCATTGCCGGTACTTTAAGCAGCCAGCGCTACATCTATGAGGTGTTGGAGCCAGTTGTCCTTCCTTACCTTCAGGGCTTGGCCACAGCCATATTTCAACAGGATAATGCGCGACCACACGTGACACGCATTGTCCAAAGGTTCTTCGTCAATCACCAGATTGAATTGCTTCCCTGGTCGGCTCGCTCTCCGGATCTTTCGCCGATAGAAAACATGGGGCCCATGGTTGCTCAACGATTAACCCAGATTACACCCCCAGCTGCCACACCAGATTAACTTTGGCAACATGTGGAAGCTGCTTGGTCTGCTGTACCCCAATAACACATCCAAAGTCTCTTTGAATCAATGCCAAGGCGTGTGGCAGCGGTGATCTCCAACAATGGCGGCTACTCAGGCTACTGATTCTTGCAGGAACCATACTTCACAGGAGTCTATAAATTTAATCATTTAATACTTGGTCAGCATGTTATCTACAAATAAATTTTGTTGTGCTATCTCTTGTCTTTCTTGGTGTTGCATTTACGGTGGCCAGCAGTGTAGATTCATCAATGAAATGAGCACTTCATTGCTCTCAAACTCATATATAATATTGTCAACACCATGTCAGGCGGGCTCTCCTGTGACTTTGAATAAGTGGAATGTAAGGCACTTGTCTCCTGGCATAAAACTCTGCCTAATTAAGTCTCCTATAAACAATATGTATTGAAATTCAAGATGCATAATCTCGTTGAGTAGCTGGCATGCCTCTATTGTGCCTTGCAGTTAGTCATTTAACTGAAAGGCGCAATAATGGATATCGTGACTTGTGGTGGCTCTTGGGCGCTGTATAACTGGTCTTCTGGATATTATTTCAGTCTCCTGTTACTGGCTCCATAATCTGGAACCCACATTCCAGAACACACTGAGCCCTATTGCTCCCTCCGCTTTGAATATAGGCCACATCCTATCTCTTAACTGCTCTCCATCGTCATACATCATCCAGACACCATTGTTTGCAGAATTTTCAAAAGTACTCGCAAACCTTCAAACACAAGCAAAGCTAGAACCACACAAATTAGTGTTAGTAATAGTCGTCTTATCAATTTGCTTTAAAGAAAGAGGAAAATCAAATTTGATTAGGTAATTAAAATATTTTTTATAATGTTTACCAATTTTTATTAAAAATGCTTCAATATCTTTTGAAAAATTCATGGAAATGTGTTCGTTATACAACTGTAATACGGTGTATAACACACAGTATGGCTCTGTCTTTTTTCCTACTTGAAACTTTAAAACGATAATTTTGACTTCACTAATTTATTGTGTTACGATATTCTATTCTCACATCATAAAAATAATTTGGGTAATTTTGCGGATTTTTTCACTTTTCTCCATTAGTTTTGTAGTTAACAGTTTTATGTACTATATAAATAAGCACAAATTGTAAACAAACTATTGTGAAATCAAGCATGCCCAAGAGTTTCATGACCATGCATTATTAAAAATTAATATTTTTTTTGCAGCTGCAATGTCTAACCTTGCTCGTAAGTATCTGATTATTTAAAAGACGAAGCAATTAGAAAAATACTTAAATCAATATATAAATTCTTAGCTCTTCTCCAAAGAAAATTTCAAAATATTTTATAAGTTTTCTTCCATTGATTTATGACGAGTATTAACTCATATCATAAATAAGTCAAAAATAAATAAAAAATTTAATATAATAGTCCTAAAATATTTTCTATTAATCAGCAAATGTAAAGTATCAGTGAATCGAAGAACTTTTAATATTGTTTTCAATCAAAAAAACCTAATTTTATTTCTTAAACATTATAGGTTCTTCGAAACATTTTAAGTAAAATGTGTTTTTTTCGTAGATTTTTTTAAAAATCTTTACTCTAAATTACATGCTGGTTGAAAAAAACATCAGATAAAAGTTATTCGAGAATTACACTGACAGTGAATTTCGTATTTTTCAGTGTGAATTCGTTACTATCAAATAAACTTTGATCAGCTAAAGAATCAATATAGAATTTAAGATGATACTTCTAACTTCCATATATATCCACCAGCAATTCAAACTATATACAAAACTACATTGTTAAAAGTAAGCTGTTATACTGACATGTTAAGTAAGATTTTACAGACGCCAGCCCATGGAAGATTTTTTTTTTTCCTGAAAATTTCTTAAAATAATTAAAATTTATTTTTCCCCCTTCTGCAATTTATAGAATACAGAATTTACAGTTAACTAAATTCAATTTAGTATAAGGATATTTTTATACAAAACTATTTAGTGTGAATACCATTCAATATTAATTTATTTGAAGATAAAAACTGAATATTCTAGAAACGGAGTTAAGTTTTAATTCGTTATTCTATTCGACATTTTTGATGGAAATCTAAATTCAAATACGTTATTGTCCCTTACTTTGTTTGAAGGTTAAAATGACCTTCAAAGTCTGTCAA
This sequence comes from Trichonephila clavata, assembly GCA_019973975.1. NCBI lineage: Eukaryota > Metazoa > Arthropoda > Arachnida > Araneae > Nephilidae > Trichonephila > Trichonephila clavata. The sequence goes on from BMAO01018932.1 coordinate 11,589, forward strand.
ATAACACATTTAGTACGATCAATTTAAATGTTCATATTTGATTCTTTTCTGTGTATAAGGAATGTGTGAAGTATAACGATTATAATATACAGTATACTATATTTTCCAATAGCATTAAACTAAAATATACGGCAATGGTTTCTTTGTAGTTCGTTCTAAAACTTTATACACCTAAAAAATTAAAATCATTATAAAATTTTATTTCTACTTTCATTATCAATTTTTATTGATAAGTATGAAAATCTTAAACATTATTTCAAAAACATTGAAAATTAAGTTATAATCCTATTATGAATTTTTCTTCATATTTCTTTTGCAGATGGTTTGATGGACGTTATGAGTAAGAATTTTCTGTCTCTAACTTGTTTCGTTATTTTAAAGAATAACAAAGTTTGATTGATGTCATTAAAAAACATTGACTATATTTTTATAATGACTTTAGACTCGTTTAATAAGAGATAAAGATTTAAGGAATCGTGTATAAATATTACAAACATTAGATGCATTGAAAATGGGTCAAATTCATGTGACGTCATAGTCACATGATAACGTGCAGCCACGTGTTTCCCACAAATCAGTTCATAAATTCATGTGACGTCATAGACACATGATAACGTGAAGCCACGTGTTTCCCACAAATCAGTTCATAAATTCATGTGACGTCATAGTTATATCATAAATGTAATCACGCGTTTCCAGCCAATTAGTTCATGTGCTTCACTGTTGCCAACTTTTGATTTTTGCAGAAGCTCTCTTTTAAAAAGTACATTTCTGTCAACGATAATAATACACATAGTTAAATAAAATGAGCTTAATTTAAAAGTACACGTATGATGTAAGGTTATTTTTTTAATTATTTGAAGAATTTTAACACGTCATCGAGTTTTAAATGTTATCTAAACTTTACAAGTAGACCTACTAGTATATCAGTTTTTAATCAATGGAGAACACGTGATTGCCTTTATCATTTGATCGTCATGAATTTAGTCCATTACAATAAAAGAATTTGAATGGAATTTACTAAGCAATAATTGTTTTTCACTCCTGAAATTTTTTCTTCTATTTGCGTGCGCGCGCTCGCATGAGTGTACGTACGTGATAACACCTGATGATGAGTCCCTGGGTCCAACTAGACCCAGGGACTCGGCCACAATTAGGGCCTTGAATTCGTTCTCAACTCAGCTTTAATAAGATCATAATTCGAATAATTTCAACGGTTAAATGTTACTTCCGGTTGTATTCTCCGAAAAACTGAAAATTTCGGACGATTTAACAACCTGTTACATGTGAAGACCGCAGTCCATGTCTAGGCTTACCACCACACACCATCATTACTTATTCATTCAAAAATCGGAATTCGGTCGAGTCGGTTTGTATGATTGTAAATTATTGCTTCATTTATTTGCTTTGGGTGATTGTTTGTGCGAGTATTTGAAAACGTATGCTATGTACTTTCTACATTTAAGGGTCATAGGTGGAGCCTATATTTGTGTAGGGGAACAAGGCCTCAAGAAGTCTTAAGACATCCCAGAGCCTAACGGGAAGTATCATTTTATCCAGAACTTTATCTCCTCAAAAAGTGCCACACTCACACATTTTATGGTGAGAAGATGTAGTATTCCGTCAATCCAAATCTGCGAATTCAACATCGGAAGTCATATGATTAATGAAGATTCGAGCATTTTCCGGTTAGAAAAGGCATGAAAACTAAAATCTCTGGAGGGAGGAATAAAACTGCTTTTGTCCATTGTCATTTTTTTTCACGTTGCTTTATTTTGCTATGTGTTCGTTAGTAAAATACGGTACTAAAATAAAACACTTCAAAAACTCGACTGCGGCCAGATAAAAATGTCCTCTCACCACATTTGAACCCAGTGAAAATATTATATCTATTCAAATTTTCAGTAAAAAAATTAATATTTTTTAAAATAATTAGATAAGATTAAAAGTAAATAGAAAAAATTACGAAGTTCTATGAAGAACTAAAGAACCTTTATAATGAATAGCTTCAATTAAGGAGATAAAATAATATGAAATAATTGAGAAACTTATGGGATTAATAATAGAATTTGAACCACACTTTTACTTTTCCTGTAAATGCGGAGTATTGGTACCGTTAAGAGGGTGAATCTTGATGCATAATTCTCGACACAGTACCGGTGGAAACGCTTGTCATTTCGAGGCATCAATGTCTACAAGGACACGTGAAAGGCATGACGTCTCTCAGACGTCATTGTATGTCAAGATAGGTCATAATTCAACCCACAATTCAATTTATTTACAAGAAAAAAAGTAATGAAAAAAAATATTTAAATTTTAGAGTTATATTTAAATGCTAAAAAAATATTTAAATGTAGTTATTATGTCTTATATTGAACAGTCAAATAAATACGTTGCAATTTTTTTCAGAGGTCTTATCTCCAGGAGTAGCAGGTAGCATATTTTTGTTATATGATTAATTTATAATAAACATTATAATATTTTAAGTTCTACTAATTGTCGTTTTGATCTATTTTTTATGTTATTTGAATTAATTAAGTAATGAGTTATACCCTAATATTTAGTAACTTCTTCAATTGCTCGACAGCCTGGGTGGGCCCAAGCCTTCCCAGAAGTTTTCTCCAGGCATCTCTATTTTTGGCAACTGTTTTCCAGTTTTTGACCTTTAACCTTTTAGACGCCAATGTTCCAATATTAGAACATCAACTTTGAAATTTTCTGAAAAATTAAATTTTATTCATATTGTTCCATAAAAATTATTTTGAAGACAAAAAGTATGGATTAATTTTTTGAAATTGAAGTATTGTTGCTAAATTAAATAGTCTCTCTGAGAAAAAATTCTAAATAATGCATTTTTTTCTACTTTTGATCGGGCAAAATTCAAAAATTCATATAAAATTCAAAATTTAAAAAATATTTTTATTATTTGGTAAAAGTATCTAAAAGTGATCATTTTAACTGTAGACTGCAAGATATCATAAAAAATATTGTTATTTTTTTTACTATCGGTTTTGAAATTTCAATGTTCCAAAAATGGAACATTGGCGTGTAAAGGTATACTTTTTCACACAATGCAGTTATTACGTTTACAGTTCTCATAAGAGTGGGAAAAGGTTTCTGAACGCTAAAAACTTATAGTATATGTCGGAAAGAAATATTTATGACTTGACTTTCGTTTCGGCTCCCTCCCTCAACTCCCCCCCCCCTTTCAACCGTTTCTGGACAATCTCAAGTGAATTTCTCAGCTGCAGCAAAAGTAACTACCATGTGCGTTTGTTGATAGTTAGATGTAGCGTATGTCTTATTTGGAGAACGTCACATAATAAGGTTTTATATTATTTTGTGTTATGTCAGTTAGTGAATATCCATTACGCTGATAAGATGACGCATTCATAGCCATTCCGGACTGTAAAAGAGGCTTTGGAATATTTTTATACACAATCAGATGAGAACATATTATTATTTGTCATTTTCCCTTAGAAGAAATTGGGTGATTTACTGACGAGTTAGATATCGATGAAGATACTTTTCAGTCTGTTCTTCCAGAATAGGTTTGTTGCAAAATCGAAATTTCTGCAAGCATAGATGATGATGAATTACCTCCTGTATGTCAGAAAAGCACAACGAAAAATTGCCCCAGGTGCGAAAAAAGATTGCTTGAGAAATGTTTTCCTAGCTATACATGGACAATAAAAATAGTTTAGGACATAAAGAAACACATATAAGAAAAAACAATAATATATTTTGTCTTTATTTCTCATTTTAAAGAATTTTGGTAAATCTGTATTTTTCCAGTTTTTTTTTTTTTTTTTTGCTTTATTATACTATAGTTTTAAGAATTTTGATATGAAGATAATTTGTTTATTTCTTTGTTCTAATAATGTTTTCCTTTATTGTTTCTAATAAGTGATTGTAATTTTCTGAAATGTATAAATTCCTGTGTATAAATTATATTTTCAACTTAATCTACTTTATTTTGGAATTATATTTAAAAGTTTACTTCAGATGTGGCGCAAACAGGGGACACCCATCAGCGAACCTGCCCTTACCCCCCACCCCCACCCATCGTAGTACATTTAAAAAAACTCTGCAGGGAAAAACGATGGATTTCTCTCGTTCACACGCAAACTTTTAGTTCTTTTCCCACATTTTAATTTTAGATTTTTTTAATTTTAGATTAGATTAATCATGCCACTTCCCCTCCCCTGCAACGGGGGGGGGAGGGAGGGGTGAATGATGAAACCCCGTTTGGAAATGTTTAATGACACCTCTTGTTAAGATACTACTTCTTAAAAATGTATATAATAACTAATTTTTGAATTTAAATGTCATTGGTCGTACTCTTAAGAAACATGTGAAAAAACTTAATGGTACCCGCCAATGTTCCATTTTTGGAACATGTTAAAAATCTTTAAAAAAAATTTTTTTTTTCAAATTTGTTTTCTTTTATAGATCTTATGTTTCAATTTTAATTTGATTTTTATCAAAATTTAGTTTATGTTACCTTTCAATCATAGTGCGGCGTTTAAAAGGTTAAAATATTTAGTCTTTTTCGACACAGTTAATCCATCTTAACACGGGTTTGCCTCGCGGTCTATTTCCTATGGGCTTTGTCAAAAGGATTTTCTTGCAGAAACGATCTTCAAATATTTAGTAACAGTGATGTCTTAAATAAATGCTTTGCGTGAAGAAAATAATCATCACACATCCTATAATTCCGGAGTCTTAAGCCTTTTAATATTTTATTATAACAATAATTGATACCGATTAACAATATATATTAGAATCAAATAAATCAATCAAAAAATTGATGAAGAATTTCCGAAAATACTACAAAAAAAAATAACTCTAATAAAACATAATTACCAGTATAACGATTAATCCAAAAACTAGTACTACCTAAAAAGCACGTGTAGTTTAAAGAATGCTGAGGAGAGTAACATTACTTCCCTGAGAAATGCACCAGCAACATTCCCTGACATTGCACCAGCAACTTTTACGGCTGCCACATGATGTCCAATGGGCTGACACCAATCTTTACTCATCAGTTTGAAGATGTATGAGTGTTTCCTGCAGGATATCTTCAGAAAGATACCTGAACGTGAACTTACTACTCTCATTGAGCACTTGAGATGTCCGCTACAAACCCACTGAAAGTCAGAAAAATTGTGTATTACCTTCATCTTCTGAATCCTGTGCCAAAGACACAAGATGGCGCAGAAGGTTTTTAGCATAGAGATGAAGACAATCTAGACAGGTTTTTCCCTCAGAACTGAATACATGTGTTTATACTGATGGTGCAAAACTAAATACCAATGGTTGTGCGGAATTCGGTATTTGTTCAAAACATTTTTCTTGTTAACTTATACTGAATGCAAAAACTGCATTTAAAGGAGTAGTTACAATTAAAAAAAATTTGCAATATCTAAATACTCGATCATCGCTCTGAATGGCTGTGGTATTTATTCTACGACTCAAGCTCCGATACGGGCTATTATTACTAATTGCCAAGCTCTTGTTTCTGCATCTGTGAAACATTGTAAATCACTCCTTTGGCACTCCCACGACAAGAGCAAATTAATCAACTTGCAGTGGATTCTGTCTCATTGCAATATACATGGTGCAAACTGCCGATTAAGCTGCCAAAAAAAAGTTGATCAACCTATCAGACATTTAATGAGGACTGTTATAGTTCTGCTGCCTCAAAGATTAATTTGACCATAAGGGACACACATTCGAATTAAAGGAAAGAACAAAGGAGAAGCCTAGGTGTGAGACAACTCTCAAACTCCCATATTATCCCAGGTATCATGCGATCGCCGCTTTCTTTATGATAACTATGCACGACGGATTTATGTTTACCTGCATCGATATGGGATCGTCAACACCCCTAATTGACGCCTCTGCAGCAGTGACGCTGTAATGACAGCGGACCATTTCCTTTGTCTAGCCTTGAAGGAGAATTCTATTTTCTTCCGGTATTGGGAGGCACAAGAAAACTCTTATTTTGATTGAGGTTTTAATTCGTTCTTTGCCTTGTGTAGTTCTTTTTTTTTTGTAGTTCGATTTTTGGTCTCAAATAACCCTTTTTTTGTGTGTGTGTATCTCGAAGAAAGAATAGCGTTCACTCTCGCCGGCAGCATTAGGAATAAAAAAAAAGAATACTAATACAAGATTACCAAGTATATTCAAATTCTGTGTATTGAAAATCAAAACACTGCAATCTCTACAAATAGACATTCCATTTTTAAAATTCTTTTTTCAAGAAAAATCATGTGACATCTCCATAAGAGATAACCAAGCTATCATTAGCGAATAATCCCGCACACGGCCACACAAACAAAAAAAAAACGGTCTACAATGCCTATCGAAACAGATAAATTTTCTAATAAATGTTTTCGAGAAACTCCCTTAGACTTGCTGACCAATTACCTTCTGTCGATAATATTCCGTGTATTTACATTGCTGTTTGAGATAGCTGTATCAAAATTTCACTCTTCATATTTTTATACTGCACTTATAATAAAAAAAAATTTCCCATAAATTTTTTGAAGGTTCTGTAAAATTAGTTATAGGTATTTGATAGGTTCGAAACGTTAAATTTAGGAATAATTGAAGACAATTTTTGATAATATATTCATTATTCCTTAAAAACAGATTTCACCCCTAGAATTTATTATTTCACAAAAAAATTGTTCCATTTCATTTCAACTAAAAGCACAAAAATTTTAAATTTTTTTTAAAGGAATCTTTGTTACACTAACATTCTTAAAAAAAATATTCGCAATTTTTTAAAATATGCATACATTAAAAAATATTTCTTGTTAACAGGTGTGCTGGAAGAATTCACATGTAAGTCATTAATTAGAGTTTATATTATGTATATATTTGCTAGCCGTTACACACCAGCTTCTTTGGGTATTTCATGATATTGTAAGGCTATAGATAGTTTTTTGTAAAGTTATAAATATCTATATATATATATATATAAGTTATAACATTAATCTTGTGAGTATTCTAAAACGTTATCATAGTCCTCCCCCCTCCTCATTCTTGATTTTAAAAGGACAGGACTTGAATTTCTAAAACGGAAATATGTTTGTCCTTTACGCCACTGTTAATGAATGAATTCATAGGATTAGAAGTCAGATGTCTTCTTTTAATCCAGTCATTTGTAGCCATGATGTGAACAGTGAAGGCTTTAAAATATCGAATTTCCTTCAGTTGAAATACAGTTGATTCAATGTTCCGTTTAGTAGTAAATATGGGTCTGGCCGAACGAAACACAGTTCTGGTATCAAATGCAAAATCATTCAATTTGTGAAAGAAAACTGAAAACTCGCTTCAGCAAGGATGCTTGATACAATATGCGATCGTAGTTTTAAAGGCCTTATCGTACACGTTTGGGGCAATTTTTGGTTCAATTTTTCGAACAACTTTTTACCACCTGAAAAAGTTGCGCCAAATAAAAGTTGCTTGAAATTCCAGCCAATAGGGTTCTTCGGCACCCTACGTATAAACAATATGGCGGTAACGATGGTAGCTTCGCAACAGATATGGCGTATAATATTTTAAAGTGTACAATATTTTAATGGCGTATAATATTTTAAACAGAATGGTGCTCCATTTCTGTTTACGCCCATCAACAAAAGCGCGAGCGAAATAAAAGAAATAACATTGGATGGTCGTTTTCGAAGCAGAAAAATCGGCGAGTTATGTTTCAATATGGAGAAAGAGAGCGGCTGACGTCAGAGCATGTCGTTTGCAACCCGTCACCCTCAGATTGGGCCAAAAAGTTGCACGAAAAATATACGTGTGATACGGCCTTAAGCCTAAGAGTTTGCTACTGTATTAGTGTAGATATCCTATTTTGACCTGTACTGTCTTTGCTATATTGTAATATTTTGTTTAGCATTGTTATAATTCAAACAATTCAATACAGTATTAAGGATTTTAAATATATAAACTAAACTTAAACTTCTGTAATCACCCTCGATATCATTAGATTAAATGATACAAAAAAATTTAATTCCTGTAATCAGGACCGGATTTATACTTCTTGCGCCCAAAAAGTCAAGATGACAATTGTTACTCCAGTCGCAAGCCCCACATAAATCGCTGGCAATAAACATAAGAAATAGCTATTGTCGACCCAGATTATATGAAATTTAACTTTTATTTGTGAAATACTCTTTTTTTTATAAATTATTTTTACACTTTCATTTTTTTCTTCGTTATTTGAATTTCTTTCTTTAAAAAAAATTAAAGTATCTAGTTGAGCCGATATTTCAGCTTAATTATCATACATCAAATGCTACCATGAATGAAAAATACCGCTTTTGGCGTGAGTCCAAAAAAAATTACCTAGATCTCGTCCTTACTGTGATTAGAAGTAATCTGCTCAGTTCTTTTTGTTTTGGACAGTACACTAATGAGAACCATTTTTTTTTAATCTAGAATTTTGGGGAATAGAAAAATTAACATTGAAAATTTATTGTTATATTTTCCTTATCTTATTAAATTAATATGTAGATAAAATATATAAAATGGAAGACAATGTAAAAAAAAAAAAAATAAAGTTATATATAAAAAAATAAACATAACAAATAAATTCATAGTCATCGACAAATTTTACTTTCAATTTGCCAATGAAAAAAATATATAATTACTAATTAAATAAGATAATAATGAAACTATTTTATTTCTAGCAACTTTGGTGGATTCAATGCGTAAGTATTATATAATCTAGCTTTTTAATTTGTTATAAATGCATCAAAAGAAATGATACATCGAAAAAAAAACATAAACATTATCAATAAAAAAAACTATATCCGTCTCAGTCATTAAATGAGACATATTCTACTAATTAACTAATTAAAATACACAAAAAATAGTTCATCATCTGTTTCGTTTTTTAAGTTTGCTGTATATATATTAAAAGTGTTCTAAAAAAGATATAATAGGAAATACATTTAAAATAAAAAAAATAAGTAAACCCAAATCATTAAAAGTATTTAGCGATCAAAATAGAATATTCTTCTAATTACAAAAATAAAATTTGACTTTTAATAGGCAGCACTTTTAAATAGTTTATTAAATTCTTAGTATTATCTCTCTCACTATATATATTTATTTATATATATACATACACTGGTGTAAGAAATTAAAAGAGAATTTGCACATTTTATTGAATTACATGAAAAAAATTGAACTGAATGAAAAACCACTGCTTCTAGACAAAAATGCAAATCTTTTACGGCAAATACTTAATCGTATATTTGTGTGTATGCAGAGCCAGCAGAAAAACAGCTTTATAAGCGCGTGTAAGTTAAGACGTATTTCGTTCACCAGCATACCTCGGTGAATTTCTTGGTGTTATTTTGAAGCAATCGGTCCAATTCAAATTTTAACAGTAAAAACGAATATCTATAAACGTTTAGATGATGGAATGAGGTGGCGAATTGTTGGGAGGCTAGAAGCAGGCCAATGTCAAGCACAGATTTGTAGAGTTCAATTTAATGACCAGCGTCGTGAGCAACTTATGGAAACAGCTCCAGGATACTGGATCCATCGAGAGAAAACCAGGGCAAGGTCGTCCAAGAGCAAACGACGGCCAGAGAGAATCGCCATTTGTTGATTATAGCGAGGCGTAACAGAGGGGGTACAGCTTCTATTTCGTTACTTGTATGCAGCCATTGGAACCCGTGCAACAACGGTGATTGTTTCAAAAAGACTTCATGAGAGAGGGTTGCCTCCTAGAAGACCTACTGTTTGCGTCCCGCTCACGTCTACGAAAGGGAGAGTCCGTTTAGCATGGCGCATACAGCTTAGAGATTGGAGTATGGATCAATGGGCGACCGTTCTGTTCCCCGATGCGTCCGTTTCAGCCTAAACACCGATTCTTGCCGTATGTTGAAATGGAGAGAACCAGGGACCCGCTACCTATCCTCCAATGTCCGAGAAATCGACAATTATGGCGCAGAAAGTTTAATGGTCTGGGCATCATGTTAGATGGCCGTACACTTCTCCATGTTTTTGAAAGAGGTTCTGTGACTGGTGTGAGGTATAGGGATGAGGTCTTGGAGACCTATGTTCGTCTTTTCAGGGGTGGTGGCCCCGAGTTCATTTTAATGGACGATAATGCGAGGCCACATAGAGCTCTTCTGGTCGACGAATTTCTAGAAAGTGAGGATAGTCGCCGTATGGATTGGCCAACCAGGTCTCCAGACCTCAACCCTATAGAGCACATGTCTGGGACACTCTGGGGAGGGCAATTGCAACCCCCTTCCGAGAACCATTCACGAAATGAGAAAAACGTTGCTGAAAGAGTGGGACCTATTGCTGTAAGAACTGATAAACTGCCTTATTTCAAGTATGACATCACGCTGCGAGGCTTGTATAGCTGTAAGAGGGGGCCATATCCCCTATTAACTCGTTTCTTTTGTTTATTCTGCAACCGCTGCTTTATACCTTCCAACTCCAACTCGATCATGCGTGCGTATAGCAGTTGTCCAATGGTTTTTTGTTTTATATTGTTTCAATGTATGTGCATATCAAATTTCATTAAAATCGGTCCAGTAGTTCTAGAGATAATCGATCAAGTCTGAAAATTCTCTTAATTTCTTATACCAGTGTGTATCTAGCTTGTTCAAATTTGTCATTAGTAAAATACTTTCTATTAATCCAATCAAGTTCAAATAATTTGTTTTAAACTTGTAGCGGATGTTTTAATACAGTTTTTTTTCAAATATTAATTCATTAACTACCAGTTTTCGACGCCAATTTAGATTCGTATCCCTCGTTCCAACAATGTAACTGTTAAAGCAATTACAAAATTTGGTGTCGAAAAAACCGGTTCTTCAACCAAACTAGCCAAATCATCAGGTGTGCATTGTTACAACAATGCAGACAAATCATGCTTTTTTTTAAATTCCTACTATTATAGCTCACTCTCTCTATATCTATCTACATATATATATATCTTGTTTAAATTTTTAATCATTAATAAAATACTTTCTAGTCATCCATTCCAAGTAGGAACAGACATAAATTTTTTTTTAATATTACTTGTTTTTGTATTTATGAATGAAATAAGTAGCACTGTAGATGTTAGTAGTAGCACTGTAGATGTTAGTAGTAGAAATAAGTAGCACTGTAGATACCTTGAGTACAAAAGCTAACACAATAAAATTAAGATATGCATGAATAATGCAGAACAAAAATAGTTTCTTCATAATAATTCTGTTAAAATTTGTTCAAATTATATACTATTTAATTTCTTCAAATTGCTTTATTAAACATTGTGTCCTATATTTACAAAAATCTTGTTAAAAACTTCATTAGCTATAGATACAATTTAGAAATTACTTTCTGAAACTTCAGAATACATTCAGTACAATGTGACATTCATGAAGAATTTTGAAATTCAAAGATTTCCATTAATGTACAATAAACATTATGTTTTGATCCTTCAATTTTATTCATTGAACGAATCGATAAATGAACTAAGCATAATAACAAAGAAACAAATCCCTTTGTAAACATTTGAATTTAACACATTTAAATTTAAAAAAAAAACTCAACAGAAATGAAGAAAAACTTCAATTTGTAAAATTATTCCCACATTTCATTAGAAGTATACATATTTGAACATGCATCAAAAGTTCAAATTCTTTCATGTTCATTCCAAATGCATTGGAATATAAAATATTTCATGCATTTATTCTAACAGTTATAGATAATGTTCATGTGATGTTATCAATTTAAAAATCTGTAAAAGGGAGAAAAAAAAACCTAACATTTTCTCCACTGTTTACATTGGAGTATATTCATGCAAAATATGACAAATTTTAACTGTCCTAAACAAACAGCTGTAACTCTAGACCCATATTACAAGTGTTTATTGTGAATCAAAGGAAAATATTCACACATTCTTTATTTTAATATTTTTACAGCCACTAAATATCATTATAATGAATGAATAATGAACATGTGCAGGTCTAAAAAATTTACACTACAGATAGATTTGAATTGTGGATTTTTTTTTTACAGGAAAAATATTTCTAAACAGTTTTCCAAATTAAGTACTAATGCTGTTTGCACAAATTACATATACATTAATATTTTTAAAAAATTTAAGAGATTAAAAAACGGTTAATTATGTCAGTTTTATTTACCTTGTCATATGATTGGTTAAGTATTAAAACGTTTAATAAAGCATTAAAATATTCAGTTTTCATTGCATTGCACCAGCTTTCATTGCTTATTATTTCAATAATTGGTGTATTCAGTAATTAATGCAATGAGTAATTATGCAGCAGATCAAATGATAGAATTATTTTAGTATAAAAGATTTACTATATTTATATATTTCTTCAATAAATTTATTTAATGTTTGTTAATACACTTAATATGTTTTAGAGATGTAAGGCAAATTTTTATTTAAAAGTGTTGCAATAGTACAATATTTCGCAATGATTGAGATTTCAAAGTTAAGTGTGAAGTCTATTTGTACAAAAATATTTCTAAGACAATGCATTTACCATTAAAAAAATAATATAAATTGCATTTTTAAAAATTATTTTAATAAAATTAAATAAAAAATGTTGATCA
>BMAO01018933.1:0-34288 GCA_019973975.1 Trichonephila clavata
AGTTTTAACTTTTATCTTGCGGTCATTAGCCCACACGCAAATTTTTTTAAACTTAGTTGCTTTTATTTATTTATATTTATTTTTTGTGCTATCACTTTCTTTTTTCAAATTCATGTTTTTTATACTATATTAGATTATTTTATTATATTTTAGTGAGCTGAAATTAAGTAGTTAATTCTGAATAATTTTTGTATAAGTACAAAATCTAGTACTGGGGGAGGCAAGTAAAAAAATTAGGAATCCTTGATTTTAAATCAGTTCATTGAAATTTTTTATATTTATAATAAGAATTTATTTCTGTGTTTTTACAAAAAACATATTTTTAACTTGTTTTCTTTTTTAAAAAAGCATTACTAGAAATAGAACCTTCAATAAGACCTATCAGAAGATGGGACTTTGAACTTCTCGTTTATTTTTTCGCTATCACTTTCATTAAGAATAAAAATGTCCTTAAATTTTTCTCTCTATATGCATAGTTTTTTGACAATTTTGTTTCTTCAGGAAGATATATTTTAGATACATATATGAAAATGTATGCTTTTTTCGAATACGTAAAATGAGTTAAGTCATTATTTTTAATTAGCTTCTTTTAATTGTGATTTTAAAATATCAAATGTTGATAACTTATCTAAATATTTCAATGACACTTTTGTTAAAAAAATTTATTTCTTTATTTAAAAATTCAAATTCATTATTTTCTTCTGATGTGCTTTTATAATTTTTGCTGTAGAAATGTTTGTAAAACTTCGATTTTCTCCTGAGTATCTCCAATAACATTAAATTATATATTTAATAACTCTTTATAAAAAACTGTTAGTAATATATATTAATAATATATTGGAATTCTACAAGGTATAGTAAACAGAATGTTTGTGAGTATTAATGATGCATTTTGTTGGATGTTTAATTTAAATTGCAAAATGCTCTGAAAGATCCAAGATTTCAAAAATTATTTGATATGGATGCTTTTGATCAATATTTATTAATTGAATTGTTACAGTTTTATTATAGCCATAAAATGGTTTTATTTATCATTTCTTTTAGAGGTTTGAATCATGTTTACGAATTTTTAACACAATCGCATTTTTTCCTAAGTAAATTCCAGAAACAAATATTTTAATTGATAAAACATATCACATCTCCAAATTTAATTACAGCATTCAATTTTATAATTCATGATGCTAAAAGAGCTTAATAATCACTGGAAAGTCGAATAAAAATTAAATATTAAACATATAACAAAGGAACATAATATTTTTCATTTCTCAAAGCATTCTTAAAGTGTATTAAAATTCCTTTCATTTCCTTTAAGAATATTATGATCAAAGGAAAAGTTAGTCTTTTGTGTAATTAAAAGGACTGAAGGCGAAAAAAATGAAAATTTACTTATAGTATTACTGTGAGGAGCATGCTATTAAGAGCAAAAAAAATGCTTCAATAAAATATAATATTAAACTGGAAGCAAAAAGAGGAATGTAATTGAATTTTCTAACCTTTAGAATTAAAATGACTTATTGACGTTCTTTGAATTTTGAAGTGAAATAATTAATTTCATTGATGTAGAAGAATCATTTACTCATCAAAAATAAAGAATAAAAAGCTACTGAGCCGAATAATCTTATTCATAAAAGTCGCCTTTGTGTTTGGAATACTTTTGAAAGCAAAAAGTTCTTTGAACTTTTTCGGAACAATTGATGGTGATGTTTATCTAATCAAGTTAAATTAGTATAAATTTAACTTTTAAGTATATATATATGTGTTTAATTTAACGCTCAAATTAATCCCAGTATATTTAAGAATACCTCAAAGGTGAGTTTCAAGAACTCTTTTCGATTGTTATGCACCTACATTTAATCTATGCTCATAAGACTATTATTATTTTTTTTAAATTTTCTTTATTAGTAATTATTTTATTCACAGACTGTGTGTAGAATTTGACCAAAGTTCCAATTTTAATAAACGGTAGTGCATTTTTTCGAATGTCAGTACTTTATATGTTTATACATTGTACCGATACAATTTTTGAGCTGCTGATTTTTAACCTCGAAAGATCTCACATGTGTCAGATGGGTTTCAGAAGGCTGTTGACCACCAAAAAATCTATAGTAAGATCGGGATCGGATGTTAAGTCCCTTTGAGAATTTCTGATGCATCTGAGAATGTGATCCGGTGAAACTGGATAGTTGTAACGTGTCTATTCCGTGTTCTTACAAACAGTCCTCTTGGGAAAAAATGGTCTTTAAAAATTATTCAATTGAAAGCCTTCCTTCGAAGAAGACGTGATATATGCAAATTATGTAGAGTATTTTAAGATTAAACTTTCGAGTTAAGAAAAGGAGAGCGAGGTTAAACTGCTACAGATAGCAGTGATTGATTACCGTAAAGCTAGGCAACAGAACTTCGTTATTTAATTGATTAATATTAAAATTGACGATTTGGTCAATTAAGAGTTAAATTTGGATTGTATCAAATTGAATTAGAAGGCGTATTGCCTAAACGTAAGTGAAACAATTTATAAAATTTCCTAATATCTCGTCTCATATTTAGTTATCCTTTTTATATCTAGGGTATTTTTCAGTTTAAATTGTTGAATCTGTGTCTTTGTGGAGAATTGTTAATAAACAAAGTTGGTTTTGACTGTGGCTAATTTTTTTCCAATCCTCTCACACTAAAGGATAGTGCTGGTCATTCCTTATATGGTCATTGCACTTTTTACAAGTAAGATGGATATTTAATCCTCTATCATAGAAAGAGACATTTCATGTGAGGACTTGTTAGTCTAGCCAGAGCAGTCTAACAACCACGGTCTTATTTGATTTCCAGCAAAGAGCAAGTGCATGTTCCTGTGTATCATTGGTGCCTAGTTGGGATACGCCAAATTAAATAGACCTTAGATCTTTGAAGTGAGTATAGTTCATGATAAGTAAGCGAAATATCACTAGCAGTTCCATTCTTACTACTCTCTTTGCCCAGTCTATCAGTGACCTCATAACCTCTAATGGTAACATGTGATGAGGATACAATTTTTGTTTGATATAAATAATAAACCAAAACATAGAGATATAATACAACATTTATTCGATATAAAGATGTCATGAAAATAATTAAATTTTTATTATTTGAAGTAAGCAATTCTTATGATTTGATAGCAGATTATCTATTTTATGTTACTAGCAAGAGAGTTTTTATACAAGACTGGTATGTTGGCGTTTGTTACATAACGCATGCAGTTGAGTTATCCTCCGTCATTCGGTTTCCAGATTTTGCTTGTACATAATTTAGAAGCGAAAAAGACCTTTACAAAAGTAAAGGCAATTGAAAATGGCTAAAGATGCGATTTTTAATTATATAACTGAAGCAAAGGCATATAGAATAGTATTCCACACTTCAAGCATTCCGTTAACATTTCGGAATTCATACTGAATATCTTGTGATGTTCAATACCGTATTTATTTTCCGATATCTTATGCATATTTACGAATTTTCATATACCAAATAGGGTTATATTGATGATCTATAATCTGAATTTACAATTCTATCTAATAAAATGAGGACGTAATTGAAATTCTTTATGTCCTGTAAGTCTAGAAATCACTTCAGATTTTTAAAATAGTATTTCAATGTTTTCAATAATTTAAATCAATTTCAAAACTATTTATCGATAAAATAAAGAAGATTTGAAAATCCATAGTTGAGAATCCATTTATTGTTTAAAGAAGTCTCATTTAAAAAGTTTTCAGAAAATTCACTACCATTTCTAAAATCAATTTACCTATTAAAAAGTTCTAACATACACTAAAGCCTCATTATTAGTCCAAGTATTACCTCGATTGTTTTTCCATAACCTTACAATTTTTGATTAATATCGTCTAAATGTACTGTTACGGCTGTGAAAGAAAATTAATTTTGTCAACCATTTTTTCTAATAGTTTTCCTGAAAACCATCCTTTTCCAATTACTTAATACATGGTGTATATTTCACAGACCTTTCTAAAAATGTATCAAGACTTAGTGTACATGTATTATAACACATTGAAATCTATTCTTAATCAACATCTTTTAAAAGATTGTCTTTAATGCATGTCACGTGCAGCTATGAAATTTATGATTTGATTAATATTTCCTGATTTTCCTGTGAAATTTAGTTCCAAATTTTACTCATGTTACTTACTTTCTTGTTAATAATGCCTTAAGAACTTTTTTTTTGAATAACCTACATCATTTTGAAATAAATTAATAAATCATATTTCACCACCAGTCGTTTTATAGGCTCTACCTGTTTTATCGGAAATATATTTTTTTTTGGTATTTTTAGTTCTTTTACAAAATTTTCGCTAACATCATGTTATATTGTACTTCCTGGGGCATTTGCTAAATTTAAATTCCATCCTGCTTTTCATAATTTATTGAAAAACTTGCAATAACTGCCAAACCTGCAGATGGATTCATTATATGCTTCATCGAGATATAGTCATGACTATTAATACTTTAGAAAAGTAATCAAAACATTTGCATTCATTTTTCAAAATAAATCCTCAACGGTATTTCTACTAACTCTCGTGCCCGTCATAAATTAATCAAATATTTTTCATTATTAACAAAATCTTGAAACGTATTAGGAGTATTTTTTTAATACAATTATTGTTCAATATTCTCCCTCTGAAAATGTTTGTGGTCGTTTAGCTAGGATTGAATAGTTAGGTCGTTATTGGGTTTTATAATTTTTTTGATTAAAGTAGTTTAATTTCCATCTTTTTTTTAATACTTAAGAAATTAGTTTTTTTTTTCAAAACTTTTTCAGCAATTTATTTACCGTAAGTTTCAAAATATGCCTTGGTTTATAAGGTTTGATGTACAATAATTTCAGCGCACAAACGGCTTTTATCTCTATTTTTAACAGAGTTTTCAAAAACAGTTCATATATTTAAAAAGGTTCGTACATCCTTTACTTTCTGATTTGTTATTAGTATCATTTTTAGTACGTGATGTTATTTTTATAAACTAATTTTTTTTCTAAAAAAAAACAAGATTATTAGGCTTTTCAGTGTTGTGAAAATAATATTTTATTACCAATTGGTTTATAATTTAAAAGATAAAATTATAGAAAAAGAATTCATTTTAAGTGAAACCATATGTTTCCAAAATATATATAGGATCCTCTAATTTCTGATAAAAAATCAGTGTATGTAAAAAAAAGTTTCTTAAAGGGACTAATAACTTATTTTACAGATAATTGCATTGAATACTACATGTTTCTTTCAATACAATTAATTTTAACTATTTAAAAAATAGTTTTTTTTTAAAAAAATCTCACATATTTTTAGATATTAAAAAGGAACTAGAACCTGAAGTGAATTTTAAAGTATCAAAAAATGAGTGCTTCTGATTAATAATAATGAAAAAAAGTACTTAATTTCATTATTCTGGAAGTAAGAGAAAGAAATTGAAGACATTATTAGCAATTTAAATTGAGAATAAGTTATATATCATCGTATAATTTAAATACATTTAGTAGCAACCTCATGTAAAAATCAATTGAATATTCGACGACGAACGTTTTAGATAGTCAACTTTAACTTTGTTTAAAAAATAATAAAATAATCAGAAAGGATCTTCATCATAGGCTGAAAGTTTAGAATAATATACATATAAAAAAAAGCCAATCTTGTATTTTAATACTCTTTAGTTTTCTAAACTTCATACAGAAAATAACACATTTACAAAACTGTAATTTACTTCAAGTAAATTTTGATGGGAGATCTTATTGTGGTTAAGAGATACACTCTTATGTGTAAAGCTTCTAAATACTAAACATAGATAAAATAGAAAATAGGGGAATTGTACTTCTGCAATGAAATCAATTCTAAGCTGTCTAAATGGTAACACATATTTTATAACAATAAATCAATACTATTCTTGCACGTAAAAATGTTTTCACTAAATTACAAAACACTAAATATTTATTTCACTTTCTTACATAAATGATGAGCAACAAACATGTCTTTTCAAATGATTTGTGTAGTTCCCACACAGAAAGAGCGGAATATTGATATCTCATTGTCATATCTCATTTCCTCTTCTTTAATTTCGTGACAGCCGTGGGTTGACCTTGGTGTTCTTAAGAATTTTGTGCTGAAGTCCTCTCTTTATTTGACCAAGGTCTTCTAATTAATGCCTCTTAGGGTTTTTAAAATCTTTTCTATGTAGTCAGTCTGTGGGCGACTTCTATTTGAAGTTGCTCCTTCACAGTCCTGCTTACCTAAAGGTGTGGGGGAAAACAAAGCATCACCAGAAACTTCCATAATAATTATTATTTTATTACTATTCAAGCACGCTAATCCACCACAAGTGAAACAACAAGAGAAACCTAAGAGTGATATAAAGAATGCACTCTATTCTAAGTAAACAAGCGCAAGTAATCTGTTTAATTTAAACTAATCTGATATATCTTAGATTATTAATTCTCAATCCACTAATTTATTATAGTGGTAAACTCCGTTCTTAACTCAAGTTGTGGTAATAAATTAAATCTCACCTACGTATCGCCAATTCTGCCTTCAGTTACAAAACCTTGCCTTTGTATAGTCAAACAATCTCCATATCAGGTTTCTTCTTGAAGGATGGCTGTGAATTAACGCGAATGCTAGCCCCAAAGTTTATCCAAGAAGATAGTAAGAAGATTGCGTACAGATCCGTCACAAGTCTTCCGGAGGTCGTGTCGACACCAAATTCTTTTTCCAGTGGGATTGATCCAAAAGATTTTATTGTGTTGAACTTTATTTGTTCATTCCAATAACGAGGCAAGCACATTTAATTCTTCGGGTTTTTTTTTGTATTTGACAACGTATGTTTTTCTGAATGTACAATACAGTTCTAAATTTGAGCATGTGTGGGAAGTGCTATCAAATGAGATACCTCAGAGCCCAGATACAAAAAGCTATAAACATCTAAAAGTTTATAATTACCCATGTTCTGATAAGTAACAGAGTATGTTACCCAAGTGCCATGTACTTAGGTTTTCCTGGTTAACAGTAGTTCAAATTAAGGTGAATTTTACCGGATTCCTTTTTTATATCACTACTGATGTTTAGATACAGAGGTATCAAAAGATTTAGCTATTCGATTTAAA
The DNA here is from genome assembly GCA_019973975.1 of Trichonephila clavata. Classification (NCBI taxonomy): domain Eukaryota; kingdom Metazoa; phylum Arthropoda; class Arachnida; order Araneae; family Nephilidae; genus Trichonephila; species Trichonephila clavata. Next base: position 7,130 of record BMAO01018933.1, read on the forward strand.
GTAATCAGTTTATGTTTATATAAAATTAATTTATGTATCATAAAATAAGTTTAAAATAAAATAAAAGAGGTATATAATTTATTAATTTAAAAAGGATATACGTATAATAATATACATGTACTGATTTAAACGAAGTACATAGATTATAATGCAACAATATTTTAAAATGAGAAAATTATAGGTAGAATTACTGGTCACTTCAAATGTGGGCATAGTCAAATGGATGTATCCGAGGCGCTAGGAATTGTCCAAAGAGTCATTTCTACATAATTGGCCGTAACTGCCATAAGAAGCAGACAGAGCACAGCATCCGGCTTGTCTCGTGAGCCAAGGATAGGACAGTTTCAAAGTAAACCACGTACAGACGTTTGGAAAATATTGGTCTATATACTCGAAGGCCTGTCAAATATAATTTGTTAGTGGCTGCTCACTGTAACCAGCAGTTAGATTGAAATAGAGAACATGCAATGTGTGTGAAAATCATCACCGCGGGCTTGTATGATATTTTCCAAGGAGTCCATGTATAGCTTGTAGTCTGATTCACGTCTGACTTTCATACGGATAATGCCAAGTACCCGTTACGATGGTGCTCGATTGCTCATTTGGAGGTATTTTTACTGGAATAAAGCTGCATGTTTATATAGATCGGAGCTATGCCAGGCCAAATTTATCGTGACATCTTTCTGAAAACAATATGTACCTTTAAAGGGGTGCCATGAACGCAGAATTTGTTTTTATGGATGACAACGCCCGAGGTCACCGAGTGAACATCGTAAGCAAATGCCTTCAAACTGAGGACATCACCTATATGGAACAACAGCTTTGTCAACTAACTTGAATCCGATAGAGCATGTGTTGGGCATACTTGTCCAACGAAGTGCAGCCTTCTGCGTGTGTACATGAACTTTGGAGATCATTGCATGATGAATGAAGCAATTTTTCCCTATAACCAGCTTGATAATTTATTACTCTCCGTGCCTTGGCTTTCTACAAACTGTATTCCATTGCATGTGTGGCATACACTTTATCCACTGTAATATAAACCCTGTATTGAGATGTTTTTGTAAAACGGTATTTTTATAATTTATCTACGGAGCAAAAATTGTATGAATGGTATTAGACTTACTCCATCTTTTTTTGCTTTTTATCTGGGATAATAAATTAGCTTTATTGATAAGTCCCGTTTGTCTTGTTTCTAGAAATTTATTTACCAGAACTGGCAAAGTCCTTAATTTATGGACATGGATGCCTTATGTTCTTAGCAGTTATAGGGAGGCTTTAATAATTTTTGCAAGAAAACAATAATTCTAGTTAATAAAAGCAATACTAATGAAAAAAGATTTCCAGAACACAAAGATTCAAATCTCAGTAATTAACAATATATACCTGTCGTAGGTGTGAAGCATTTTCTATATATTAAAAATTATGATTTAAGTTACTTAGGATTATTTCTCTATTTATTTAAAAAAATGCATGGTTAGAAATAAATTTTTAGATGTGGTACTTTTAAATTGTTTAAGACTTTAATTAAGAAAATAAAACAACATAAAGTAGCTGAAATAAAAGTTCCTCGAAGAAAAATTTGTGCTAAACACACTTGCGATGATTTTTTTTCAACTTTTGCAGTTGCATTTATTAACATATTAATAAATATGGTTTAGTAATATAATAGTCATGAAATTCTACCCTAACTTTAAATATCATCTTGGATAGAGATTTTTTAAACAAATTTCTATTAAAAGGTATTGTTCGTAAAATTTATGATAAAAAAGAGAAGTTAGAATCAGCATTTCTGGAATTATATTGATCTTCATAATTATACCAATTCAAGTTAAGGTATATAAACTTCATTTACATGTAATTTACATATTTAAATTACTAAATCTTAGTATTGTTCCATGTAAGCTGCTGAAAAGGAGTATATAATCATATGAATAGCACTTAAATTAAAATCAAGTGTACAAGCAACCATCTAAAATGAAGCTTATTGTTATACCAAAATTGGTATTTCGTTTAATCTAAAATTGAAATGATTCTTATATTTTTTTTTAAATAAGAAGAAATAAAACGTTTTATTCATTCTCACTTTTTTCCAAAAAAAATTTGAAGTGAAAAAGCCATTTTTTAAATCTAAATAACTTTTAAAATTCCCAAATCCTCTGAGTACATGTTAATAAAAATATCAAAATTATATAAAGAAGCTATTTTAAATTATTTCATTTAAAAATTCAATGATAAGGGTAAGACGATATCTGCAATTTCGTCAAAAGTTATATTTAACTCTGGTTATTAGATATTCTGAATGTTTATTCGAATTATTTTAAAAGTTTTGGAAAAAAAAGTTTGAATTAAGGCTTCTATTAATTTGAAGATTTTTACTCTTGGTTATATCTGCGGATATCTGCAGAGTGACCATTTAAAAAAAATGTTTGCTTTTCTTAAGATCTAATTTCTGGGCTTTATTAATGGAACACCTCATTGAATATGAAGGTGCTTTTCTGCCGCATTTGTTTAAATTCCAAATAAATTAGTTAAAATAGGTAACCACCAATATTTTATTTATGAAATGGGATATATCGTGTAATTGGATTTGAATTGGGGTAGTCTCAAGTACATATTGTTAAAGATTTTAATATAATGCTTGATTTATATACAGCATTCTTACTACAATAAAACTATCAATAAAGAAAATATCTAAGCGTAGTAGATAAGACGAAAATTGAATATGGATATTTCTCTAATACTGGAAATCAGAAGAGGGTTATAACAGCTTTCCGATTGCATCAAAATCTTTATGCATCTTAAGAACATTAAAAAATTCTGTTTTCAGACAACTATATGAGGTACGTTTGTTTGCAATAATACAGTCGACTCTCGATAATTCGAAGTTGGAGGGACCAGTGAAAAACTTCGAATTATCAAGAGGGTAAGAAAAATCTCCCAAAATACACGTAGTGAAAATTTTTTTTCTAACACATTTAAATTCCGAACTATGTAATAAAACAACAATTATGCAATATTACTTATTACTTTAAAGTATTTTTAAAAAGTACACACACATAGATATATATATATATATAATATATATATATATATAAAATAAATAAAAATATATATATATATATATAGTATAAATATTATTCAGAAGTTAAAAGTCTCCTGCATAAAAAAGTGCATTTATGTAGTAATTCTCAAACAGGATTATTTTACGCCCCACCAAATCTCTTCCATTCCTCATGGTAAACAAAATCGTTTCGCACCCGGTTCCATCAGACACTTTCCCCGACACTATTGGTTTTTATAGGCAGTGTTCAGTCCGTTCTATGCCCTATTTGGCACCGCATGCTATAAGTTACACAGATGAGTCATAAATCTTCATGTGAGTGAGACGTAAAAAACACAATCCTACGCATCTCTTCTTCACAATAGCGGACCATTCTTTTTAAACACATGTGTAGCAAGGTCACGTGATAAATGAAAGATATGGACGGCTCACAGCAAGTACGACCAGAACTATCTATTTGAAGAAGGAAAGTAATGAAAGTGCCTTTTAGCCTGAGGAAACTGGAAACATAAAGAAGGGGTAGCAGACTAATGGTCATCAAATGGGCTACATAACAGGTGAGACACGCAGAGATAATACAACACAAAACATGCAACCTTCAACTTGTTTGCTATAGATAAGTGTTCGAATTATCGAGAATTTTATAAGATAACACACACACACATATATATATATATATTGTGTGTCTTGTAGTCTGGCCAGCCGCAGATTTTACTTCGAAATATCGAGTGTACCAAAACGTATTGTTTTAGTTCGAAATATCAAGTGTTTTTCAAGGGGCTGAGCATATACTTCGAATTAGCGAGAGGCTCGTATTATCGAAAGTTTGAATTGTATTGTCAACTGTATTCGTTTTTGGCATCCCCTGTCCTTGCGCACACAGAAAAGTTACTATATTAAATTGTAATAAATGAAAAACTGAGCCCTAAATTAACCTTCTGTCCTTCAAGAAGTATATATTCGAGAAAGTTTAGCCACCAATTTCCAAATCAACATTGAAGTTATGTTAAAATTGTCAGTGTTTTATGGTCACCATGCACTGATATATTTACCTTTAGACTAAATACTTGATCTTACGTAAATTGTACATAAAATATGTGGTACATTTTAAATTTAACAAAGATATTTAATTTTATGTAAAAGTTATCATTAAACTCAAATTCTCCACTCAAGAAATTTGGCAAATAAAATTAAACTGTAATGAACGGAATCAGTTAATAGTATAATAGTATTTATTCTGTAGAGATTTTTGATATTGGAAATATAAAAGATATATATATATATATATATATATATTATATATATATATATATATATATCCAGCTCTAATTGTGTTTTAAAAGTGTATGTTAGTATAGTACATCCCATTATGGTGGAAATGTGTGTGTGTCCCTTTTTTTCCCGACGTTCTAAAAAAAGTCACCGTTGCAGAAGAAAAGAAATACATTCATATCAATATAACGATGGACAACGGACCAAATTGGTCTACCCAGCTTAATATAGTAGTTTAGAGATATTATTCTGCCCGAAATTGAATTGAACCATGTAATTTTTGTTTTGGGTATATTTTTAATGTCAGATTACCTCTTAAGAAAAATTTAGAGGTTTTCACCATCACAAAAACTGAGACGTGCACTGGAGTTTTTCAAAAAGTATGCACGAAACCATAAATTTTGTTTTGCAATATTTTGCCTAAAAATAATTAAATATCATTCGCTTTAAAAGCCAGTATTTTACATGAACCCATTCATTGATTAAGAAGAAATACTTAGAGTTCGATATAGCCCTCCTCGCACAGATGGCGAAAACAAAGCACTACTTTACCCTTACCAAAACATTGATATCTAGCTAAATTAAAATTTTCATGGTTTCATATAGTCAATTTATAGGACGGCCATTCTTAACTTCATTCTGGTGTTTTAACAGCACCAAATTCTATCAGTAAGATATGCAGTTAATCGGTTTATAAAGATCAGCATAATCTGTGCATAAATGGATACTCAAACTGCAAATAAAATGTAGTGAAATCTTCATTAGACTAATTAATTCTTCTCTTTTAGAACTTCTAATTTCAGATGTCGTACGTACTTTGTAGATATTTTTAACATTCTAATAGCCACCAAACTATACTGCCTGTAAGGCCTTTCTGTGTCTCTTTGTAAGTTTTCATTTGAAGAAATTTATTGGAAATTGGTAAGCTACTTGCCCACAGAAAAACGTCCTGCTTTAAATGTTTCATATTTTGCAAAAAATGTAGGATATTTATAAGTATTGTGCTACTAATTTTAAGGAATTATTGTAAAAAATGCAGCATTTTAAAACTACACGACAGCTGTTGCAGCGCCTTTGATTTATCCGCGAAATGTCCATGATTACGCACATGACATCATAAGTATGACGTAAGGATTAAATTGATGTCACGTGAGCCGGTTATGGATTGGTTCGTGATTACATCTCAAAATGCTGTCAGATTTCGAATTATAGTTTATATGTATCTCTCCTTAAAACTGTTTGCTTTTTTGTGTGTTTCTGTGCTGAGCTTTCAATAAAGCTTTTGTTCCAATATACGTCGCAAAGATTTTTGCAGAACCTGAGAGCAAGTAAGGTAGAAAGTGAGCTTAAGAATGATGTAGTATGGAGAAGGTTTTATTACTACAAATACAGTTGAAAGACAAATATATGAGTTTCGAAGCTGCCCAAGTCACTATCTGAAGCTTTGATACAGTTAGAAGACAATGGAAAATAATTCAAGACTGATTTCACTTATTCAGAATGCTACCGTGAAAGATAATTAGAATACAAATCTCTAATCAATTATAAATTTAATAAAAAGATCGTTGTTTCAGAAGTTCCAGTTACACAAAGAAAATTCAATACACCAAAACCCTAACGGAGAAAATTCGACGGAGACCCGAAAGAGTTCCTTTCACTTTGGAGCCAGTTCCAAAAAATTCACAAAGACCGGAGCATGCCAGATGAAGACAAGATGCAGTATCCTGTGGCTTCACTAGAAACCAAATCAAAAGAGCAGAGACTAGCTCTTAATTTTCCGACTACTGCAGTTAATTATCCTAAAGCAGTGGTCTAATTGAAAGAGCGGTTTGGAAGAGATCTGCAGAACCTGAATATTTTTGCAGAACCTGAGTTTGTAACCACAGCTGTACTAATTTCATCGTAATAAACAAAACGCGCACACACACAATCTTAAAACGTTTTTAGATCTTATTAACAGTCACTTGAAAAAAACAATTGAACTATCTGTTCAAACAAAGTGTTCATTGGCATTTCAAACATTCTGCCGCGGTACATGCGAGTAAAGCATGAGAAAAGCGTATTTTAAATTTTGTGCATTTGACCAAAGAATAGATATTTAAATCATAATCGTATAAGGGTGGCTCAATTTCCGTTTATGGTCTCTAGTTTCTACAGCAATACATGACCTGAGTGTTCTAATCCCAGAGCATTTTATCATCAGTGGTTTCCACACAAATTTTATTAGTCAAAATATATTATCTTCAAGATCACAATATACGCTGAACTTTTTCAAAAATATCTTTAAAAAAAACAAAAACAAAAACCCAAATACCGGTTATTTTACTCACTTATAACAAAATAAAAGACCAAAGTGAGGTAAAAAGTTATTCAGAGAGAAAAATTTAGCATTTATTAAATGAGCCAGTTGGAAAAAATTGGAAAGAACTCATTGAATGTTATGTAGAGTACATTGATTTAGAACGTAGATTATAGGGGAATAATTCAATGTTTAGTTCAAACTCAGACTATCAATTGATTTTCAAAACTTAACAGAACAAGTTAACTGTTATATGTATCATAAAACATCTGAGACAGCGATCGTATGCCACCGAAAATTTAGTATATAGTGTAAGCATCATGCTGGATGGACAAAATATTTTTATACATTAACACGTATATGATTATTACAATTTACAAACATGAAAAATATTGGAAAACAATGATTGCATTTTCAGAGATATATTTAGTTATGACTTTCTGTCTAATTCTTTTAGTGGATGGCAATACTTATTTACATAGAGCTCACCGTTCTGACGGATTCTACAACTTGAGGATATTCGTCGAATATACTGACAAGTTCTCCATATTTTAACTTTTTAACAGTGGTTATTTTTGTTTAAAATCTTAGAAATGTCCCCGGTTTTTTAAAAGAAATTAAGTTCGAAATATATAAATATTCTACGGTTCTTAAATATTCTTAAATTCAGCCAATTGATCTGCGAAATTCAGCACATAAACTTAAATTTTATATTTACGTTATTTATTTTAACGAACTACAATACAGGGTATGTTTGGAACGTTTTTGGAAAGTTAGTTGTGCAACTCAGGTTTTCTTTTCCAGATTCACCCAGTCCGAAGTACTTTTTCTAGAGAAATGTGGTAAACTGTCACAGATATTATTGAAAGCCATCTTTTTCCAATTTTATATTATCTCCACATGCACGTTACGGAAAATATGCAACCGTAAGATAAGATTATATATTTCCTATTACAGACCATCTCCTTTTTTTTTCTTTCATCTTGCAACTTTTCTTCTTCACTTTCCCTCGCTGACTAACTGCACTTACGATTATCCGTATATACCATAAATATTGAACAGCCACCTTGCATTATATCGATCTCCCAGTTTACCTAATAAAATCAAGTCTTTATATCAATATATTAAAAACTAATTCTAGAGAGAATCAACCAAAAGTAATAATTCACTTATCTTTCAAAACCGGTGTAGTTTCAAAATATATGCAACGTTTTTAACCTTTTGAAAATTTCTAATATGAAAATATAATCTCTGACGTTTATCAAAATATATTAATATACAAATTAAATGATTAATGTAAACAAATTTTCACTTCACCTGTTATAACAATTAGTTATAAAACGTAACTAATAATAATTTAAGAATGCGTTTTTTTAATGATCCTCAAATTAAAGAATTTTTGAATATTTGAGATTGATGATAAATGCATTTAAATAATTAATGCTGATTCCACTACTTTAACCCTTATAATTGATTTCCATTTCTAAAAGTACTTTTGATACGACATTATCTTGCTAAGTATTCTCAATTTAACCATAAGTTAGAGATTTATAACTTTTTTTTACAATGACCGAATACAAAAATAAGTTCTTTATTAAAAAATCTTGTTTACTCTAGTTCAAAAGAAACATTTTAGTAAATTTTTTTATTAAAAGTTGTCCATTTTTAGTACATTTGCAGTTACTTTGCTCCAATCTGGTATGAAAAATTATTTTCATTTTCATTCATATTTATATAATAAGTGTTAAATATTGTTTTCCAAAATTTTATGAATGTTATTGTGTTATAAAATATAATGAGGAAAATTAAGAGCTTAGTTAATGATACTTTTTAATTTATAAATTTATAATAATTACTCCGTATATATATTGCACTGTATTAACAACACTGGATGATGTATGGCGAGGGCTTTTTAAAAGAGTACATTTATTTACGCTTTTTAAAAAAAGAAAAAAAAACTAGCATTTCAACCAACATAAACGGTACCATATGCACCACATTTTTTTTTTCTTTTTTTTCCCACGTCGTGAAGCAACGTTTGCTGGTGATTGCAAATTGTCAATCTATTTTTAGCATATTTTATAGGTACCAAACAATTTTTTTCAAATCAAATTATTCATGATCAAAAGCGCTTTTTCTATTCGATTAATTTATCTTCTTATTTTAAATAAATTTAAATATTAGTATTATAACGAATAATCCTAGAAATATATTTTTTATTTGTTACAGTACATTTAAAATTCTGAAAACTTAAAGAATGAATTACTTACTTTTAAACCTTTTGACATGATATTCTCAATGTAATTTGACATGTTTGGTTGTGTCACAGGATGAAAATTTCAACATCACTTTTTAAAAGAGAGAAAAAATGCAAAACCCCATTATTTTTATTGCTCAATCTCTTTTCTTACTCTTCTTTCTGACGATTTTATTTTGTATAAAGCACTGCCAATTAAAGTTTAATGTATTTGCAAGTAAAAAGGGGAAAGAAATGGGTAACTGGAAAATTTTTACGCTTCACGTTTCGCTCCAAAAAAAATGGAATCTTGGAATGTGCATAAGTAGGCTGGGCAGAAGAAATAGTACAATGCACTATAGTATATGTATGTACTGATATATATATATATATAAATATATTGAAAAAAATAGAGATAATTAAATTTTTTTTATGAAAAACATCTGCTTAAAAAATAGCTATTACTTTTTCTAGCTTGCGAAAAGAAACCGAAATTTAGTAAAAACCTTTTTTTTCTGTTTTTGTTTTTTGGTATTTATCATTATATTCAGACACGTAAATTTTTGACCGCTTAGAAGAATTGATATTAAAAATTATAAAAGCGTGTTAATGAAACCGGTTACGTTACTTATATTTACAGAGGTTCTTATATTACATGAGGAAATGTATATCAATTCACATCTCCAAAAATGATTACTTGCGCTCTTCAGGGACATTTGTTACAAAATAAAAAATTTTAGTCTCCAAACTGCAATGTATATCTTGAGGAAATAAAATAGAACTTTATCCAGATTAAAAACAGTACAAAGACTCGAATTACGTGATATGAAAAATTATTGATTTGTCAACAAATTGTTACCTACGCTAGCTTCTTTTATCTGCAAGCTACTAGTCCTACCTCAGAACTCCATTGTGGTACTTTAAATAACAGCATAAGTTTATCTTTATCAAAGATTTCTTCTCCAGTGAACAATTCTGTAAATAAGTTTCTTTCATCACTTATTTACATTTAACCTACCCAAGATTAGAATTTTTAAAGAAGCAAAAAAGCGTTTAGTTTGAAATTAACATTACGAAACCATAAAAAAGTAATTACTTTGAAAAAAAATTTGACTATCACTAATTAGTATACAGGGTGTCCAGCCTTAATGTGACCCAATAGCTAATTCCCGAACCGTTCGTTTAGATATGCACTTCCATTTAAAAAATATTTTAAAACAGGTAAAGAATGTTTTTACGTGCTTTTCGAACCAAAAAACTCATTTAGAAAAAAATTACAAAAATTAATTTTTTATATGTCTCCAGGTCCTACCACTTATAGTTAGGAACATATGCAGTACACAAAAAAAAGTAAACACAAAAGTTTCATTTCATTACGATAAAAACTGGCCGAGTTATGGAACTTCGAAAAACATATGTTTTACCCATTTTTTTAGCCATTTTCAAGAAGCTACATAGGGTCCGTTTCCAAAATGAAATTAGTTGGAACTCTGCCAGGAAACTTAAGCTCTTACACGTTACTTTAATGTAATCGTTTTTAAATTTAAAATCATACGTTAATAATACAATAATTGAGTACTTAAGAAATAAAATTTATTCTTTGTACGTGTAAAACATAGAAAAAATAAAATATTTTGGAAGAAGAAAACATTTTAAAAGCAGTTCCAAAAAAATAGACTACGTATATGGCTTCAGTCTGATTTGCTGCGTTTTTGCTGATCATGACGAACGTTAAAAATCTGTTGTATAGTCGCTTGCAATTACATACACTCGTATTTTAATATTACGAATTCTAGTACGGGAGAACGAGATATATACAAATGAAGAATACTGTGAAATGGTACTGTTTCATGGCAGTGTAATCGAAATAAGAGAGAGGCGGGAAAACTTTATGCTATTAAATTTCACACTCATCTTATTGTAGAATTGCCCGTGCTGTTCAACGCGTGTATAAAACTGTGAGTTGTCATAGACGTATCCCTTGTCTCGTGTCATATACCTCGTGCCTTCACCATTATTTAAGTTAATTTGGTCATTCTGATATAATAAAGCCCCTGATTCATGATTGGCGCCTGATTCCACATTATGCTATAATTTAAACGGTAAATCCTGTATTATTTTGTGGCTATTTGTTAAAACAAGCTGTTTTAATCTTTTCGGTACAAGTTGTATTTCTTTAATTCAATTTTTATTGTTTGCCATAGAGCAATACAAATTGTCAAATCTATGATGTTTACTATGATGTTTTAATATTACTATGATGTTTTTCATTTGCTATTTCTATAGATAGGGAATTACTGTTCTCTAAACTCAATTTATATACGACCCTCTTTTCTGAGCAACTCAGATGCTTCAAATTTATGTAGGCATAACTCGGTCAGTTTTCATCGTAATCAAATGAAACTGTTTGTGTTTCTTTGTTTTTGTGTGTACTGCATATTTTCCTAACTATAAGTGATAGGACCTAGGGACCATATAAAAATTTAAATTTTGTAATTTTTTTGTAAATGAGTTTTTTTGTTCGAAAGCACGTAAAAACATTGTTTACCTTTTTCAAATTGCAAGTGCATATCTAAACCGAACGGTTCGGGAATTAGCTATTGGGTCACATTAAGCTGACACCCTGTATATTGCATGATATATTTAAACTCAAATTTAATAGATATTTCTAAAGAGTAATGATATAAAATATTTTAAAGCTTTTAATTTCGAGAATTTTAAATTGCAATTCTATACATAAAAATGTTTGAAAACTTACATTTGGTAAGCATTGAGCTTTTATTTTACCGAGATTGGAATTTGAAATGAACGATTAATTCTAAACTTAGTAGAAAGCGATCTAAATGTGTATCATTTCTGCATGAAATCGTAAAACGATATGGAATTAAATAACCTTTATTCTACGAATTGTACAGATTCTGATTAAATGAGTGTGTTTTCTAAATTATTATTTTTAAAATCTTCATATTTTAAATTATTTTAAAATAATTTCTAATGAATTAGTTTTTATATATTTACCAAAATATAATTTTAATGCAGAGTCTGAACCCCTTTCTTTGCTAGTAGGTGATTTCTTTGCTATTAGGTTTATTTATTGACCAGAGAAGTGACTCCTATACTTTGGTAGATAAGAGTTCTAAATTTGACCATATCGTGTTCAAACAGGGGAAAAAATTGTTTAATTGATTTTTAAAGAATTCTTATTTCTGAGTATAATTTTAAGTAAAATATCGACTACTAGTGTTTTATAGTTTCATGAGTAAATATTTGAAGGTATCGAAACAGAAGCTTCATTTATAGTTTTAGAAGTTTAAATAATTTTACCCTAATTGCAATCATTTAGTGAAAGATTCCTGGTAGATTCATATCCTAAGGTAACTTGTGAACGACATGTATACTGTTAATGATATTGATATTGATTCAGCTTGATCTCTTAAATTAAAGAACAGAATTTCATGTAGACTATTTGTACACACATTCATGCATAATCTATAACCTTAAAAATTAAAAATACGAATGTAAACCAGTGAATAATCAGAAATTGTTATATTTACGTATCATAGACTGTTGCAGCGATGTTCGAGGTTTAAAGATTTGTATAATTTTAGAGATTATTTCATATTTTTGTCTCATTCAATAGTATCGTAGCTAAAATTTGTACCAAAATATAATATATGAAATATAATGTATCTTCGAACAACCTATAATATGCTATGCTAGATAAATAACCACTTAATGAATTTAGATTTACAAAATGTGTAAAAAAAACTAAAATTTTACACGGCTGCCGTTTTTATCTTATGCGATTAGTTTTATGCATACCTATCTATCAATCTATCTATCTACCTCTCTATATATTGCTGCAATTTTTGTGAGAGGAAAAAGCAGCTGATACTCTAAATATTTGTTTAATAATAGATTTATTAATAGACATGAAAGATTTGAACTATCCGAAGACAAATCGTCGTATATCTACAAAGAAATATTGTAGCAGGTTATTTACAATAATACAAAACTCACTCGTTAGAAACGAGCCTTACTAATTTCCAGAAACGGCTCTCTAGAACAGCTCTACTATAAGAAAAAATCAGACAGATAAAGTATATATCTCAATTCAGTCAATGTACAGATTCTGATCTCGACTGCAATCTTTCCCGCACTGCATCGGACTTTGTTTCAAATGCCATCATTTAGATCCATGGTAATTTCTAAAAGAATCCCTCCTAGAGTCTTCTCAATGATTCCTTGGCAATATTGTATTTTTCCGCCAATTTGTTATAAGGTTCATAAAAACTGTCGTCTAGTAACCCAGATCACCTCTTCTGTAGTTCCAATAATCATATATTTCAATCATACACTAGGAAGTAAACTTTGTCTGTAAAACTCAATTTCCTACAAGAAGGAGAAATAACTTACATAACATACTTCAATATATGTATGTGTGGGAGTGGGTGTATACACAAAAGCTATTTAAATAAATGAAATGACACTTCATAGTTTCAGGAGAAAAAAAATGTATTTTGATATTTACTCTTAAGCTTTCTCACTGGTTGCGACAACTTTTTTTTTTAAAAAAAGGAGATATGGAGATTTTTTTGTTATTTTTAGATTTGTTTAGTATATTTTAAGAAAAATGTGCTAAAATTAAGAAGAGAAAAAGAAATTATTATTAGTAAAATGGGGAAAAATAGGTAAAAATTTACAAAAAATAGCCCATTCTGCACCAAAGTTTTATGAACAAATTTTCAGTTTTTTCAATCCAATGTGTTGCTATATTATTCAATTTTTAAATGACCTTCAAAACAAGAGATATTTTCTATTTTACAAAAACTAGAGCACGTTATCTCGGTTACTATATGAAAATGCTTAAAAAGACAGTGATTATATTCACATAAGGGACTGTAAATTTTGTAATAAAACAGTGATTGATAAATCTGAAGGTTAAAACAATTCTACTATTATACAGAACTTACAGAAAAAATTTCAGTTAATTATGTTCAAAACTTTTTTATCAATCGCTGACCCCGTTTGATTATTTTCAAAACATCACATTTCGAGTAAAACGCGTTTTAAAGTATGACATCTTGCTTAAAGTAATGGCATCTGCTTTTACTAAAACACTTGTAGTTTTTGTTCTAGTAAACGGAAAATGTTAAACTTGGTATTTTTATAAAGCTAATAAGATGGCTCATAAAATAAAATCATAAAATTTTTTTTGTCAATTTTTGGCCAAATTCACAGTTTTAGGGTACCTTAAAACTAAAATTGATATGGTGTTTCAAATTTAACATTGTAGATTACAATTAAGAAATAGACCCTTAATCTTTTGGACTTTATTATAATTATTTATCATATCTGATCAAAGCAAAGAAAATGATAATATTGTGGCAAAGAAAAATGTTATATATAAGGGTATCATATTGAATATCAACAATAAAGGGTCTGTACTATGGTACGGAAAGAAAGACAAATAAAAATAAAAGAAAGTGATGCCATATTCCATCAATGCTCATTCTTCGGAAGGAAAGATTTCCGCAAAGAAGAATTGCGGAAATGGAAATGAGTGAGTTACTTGGTTCTGGTTTCCCTCAGAGATAAGAGAAGATGCTTATACATGATCAACGAAGCGTAAAACTTAAGAGTTATTGAGGATGACCACTCTATTTCTTGAACCACATATATATATTATATTACTCAATTGATTTGCCCTTACTTCATAGTATGAAGAACCACAATTTATATATATGTATACAGAATGGCACTGCATATTTGAAATTCACTACATTTCATCTAGCAGAAATGTGTATTAATTTACTGAAGATACAAATGTAAATGAATTCGTCTTTAAGGATATTTTAAATATATTATTACTATTTTAATCTTTTAAACCCGAATAACACTCATTTATGCATACTTATAAGAAGAGGGTAAAATAATAATTTTCCTTCGAACAAATTAAATAATATATTTTTACTTTGATGAAGATAATCACAATGTTTCTCAAATAAAAACAGACTTTACACGTAAATATAATATTTAATAAGTATAATACTACTGCCTTCAATTGCGATACATCGTTTTATTTCGTATTTAAGGTAAATAAATATATTTTTAGAAAACAATTATTTAAACTAATTTATGAAGCTTTTTTTTGTTGTAAGCACACACACACAACGAGGTTTAAATTAATCTTAATTACTCTGATTAGAATTTAACACTTTTTATTATGTTATGTTTATTACAAATTTTTACTGCATTTAATTAAATCCTGTTTTTAAAGCTGTTTCAATAAACGTAAATCCTAATTATTTTTTATAGAATATTCATTATTTCTTACAAAAATTATTTTTGTTGCATTAACATGTCTTTAAAATTCAAACAGGTAAAACTTTAAATTGGAACATGGAATGATTAAAAGAAATAGATTATTAATGATATTTATAATACAATCATCAATACTAGAACAAAAATATTAAAGCAAGCATTATTAATCTTTTTTTTTTAAGTGAAAACTTCTTTAGCGGCGTTGGGCATATTTTGGTAGGGGAAAATCTTATGAGTTCGCGTCACCGACATGCTCTGACTGGCGCATGCGCAGTGTTCTGTTCGCTTTAGACACTTTTTGGATGGATGAAATCTCCTGCGTTTGCATCACCGACATGCTTATAGCAGTATATCTGTAGCTATACAACTGACGTATACTGCTGTGTATATCTTATAAGGGAAGTTGAATGGATTTGGAGAAAAGTTCAATGTGTTCGCATTGCTCATTACGATTCTGAGAATGGGCAATACATGTTTATGGTTTCCATTTATATTTCGCCTGGAAAATCTATGAGACAGATACAACAATTTTTATTCGAAAATTTGATGATTTATACAAAAGAAGGTTCCGAAATACTCGAAAAAAGATTTGGCAAAAAGTATAATAATGTACCGATGATTTTAAGTGGAGACTTCAATATTAACTTTGCAGATGATAAAAATCTACCACTAATTGAATTTCTAAATGAAACACTTAATTTAAATATGTCCAATGATCGAAAACTCAGTACTACAAAATATAAAACGACGATTGATGCGGTTTTTACGCGATACTTAGATAAATTTGAATCAAACATTTTCCTTTCTTACTTTAGTTACCTTAAGCCTATTGTATCTTTCTTAAAACAAAATGAAATAATTGAAAGTACAAAAAGTCTAAGTATTGTTGAAATTAATGATGACAATGATGCAAACAGTTAAAATAATGTTAAAAATCAAGTAGATTGAAATTTAAGTAAATACAAATACTATCCATAAATAATATGATTGTATATTAATTGTTATTTCAATTGAATTGTATTTATATTTTGTCATGATCTTGTACAGCCCGTAATATATTTGAATAATAAAAAACCATATAAACATGCATATAATTGTTGCTCGGAGTGTCAATAAATGTGAAAACCAGATTGATGTTGATAATTTTAATTCAAACATTATGAAATTTCAAATTTAATACTAAAAGTTCTAAGTTTTCACTTCTATCGGCAGTCTCTAAAACTGCCTATTTTTTTTTTTTGCTACATTCACTAATGTCTTAGCTCATTTTCGGTCCTGATACAAGCTGTTACCTATCTAGGTATAAGTAAAAGAATTAGCGGATGCCCTCGTACGAGATTGATTTTTATGATTGGCCTCCGATCTTGGACATCGGAGACACCTGCTCAGCCAAGCACACAAAATTCATAAAACTTTCTGAAATGTGAACTCAGAGTTCTGTGAAAAAAAGGGCAACGCTACGGAGCGTAGTCTCGTCGACCTAAGACAGTGCTAAAAGAGTATCATGAATAACATCCTAAGGGAACCGGCTATCAAAATAAATATTACACCACTTTAATAACACCTGGATGACGCGCAGTGTGACGTACACGATTGTCATACACACAAATGAGTACTTCACTGTTGTTTTGGATGAATAAAACAATGTTCTTGCTGGTCATTTTCCTTAATTCCTATCGCTGAAAATAATTATACAAAAGTTACTGAGATTCCTTGTCGGATGCGTTGGGTTCCACTGAAAAATAGTGTTGGTGTGTCACAGGGAAAAATAGTCGGACGCAATGGCTTCCTTGAGCTTAGGCTCTATTCGTTGAGTCTTCTAGCAACTGCAGTCAGTGGTGTCCTAGCTACATGCTGGATTGTTAATAATGTGAAAGGTGATGTGATATGTGAGAGCTCATTCAGGTTCTGTAATTTCTCTGTCAAGAGTTGTATTCTTGAAGTCCTGTAAGGCTATGCCGTGGCCCATTTATGCAAAAATATTCAAACTGTAAAAACACTTCTACTTAAACAACAAACCTTTCTGCGATTTGACCTTGCTTTGTTTTGTCCAATTTCCTTGCTTCACTTGAATGAGCACATATATTTTGTAGAACTTTCTGAATCATATTTGTAGTCCTCGTGGATTGACAAACCTGCATTTCCATATAAGCTATGTATAAAATTAAAATGTAATCTCTTATGTACACAATCTGTATGATATGTTGCAAAGCGTTGAAGCTCCTGCTTGTCAGCCATTGGACCCTCAAAAATATTCAACTTCATATTATATTGTAAGATACGTGCATATTAATAACAAGGATTTTTTACTACAAGTAAAGCGGTACCATAAAATACACTTACTAGCAATTGTCAAGACAATTCGGATTTATAATTTTTTTAAAAGGAATAAAAATTACAATTATGATTTAATATATGTATAGATATATATATATATATATTAAATATGAATGAAAAAGTGTGAATTATGAAAAAATATTTAATTTATACCTAAGTTTTTTTTTTACCTTATTAACTTAAAACATATTTAAACTAAGAATAACTAAATCAAGCAGATACAATTTTGTATAGTTAGGATCAGAGATAAAATAGCGTTTTCATGAGAAAACAATTTTTTTTAAATTTTGCCATCAGAGAGGAATTGTTTTGAACATTTTTACCTTATGCACTCAATAATGTTAGTTTGATTTGATACATATTTAAATGATAATTTTTTCTTTATTTTATTTACTTTGCTTAATCTTAGATGCTGCATCCAGTTAACTTGTTTTATTATTTATCCAAATTTGTTATAGTTTATTAATTTAAATAATTACACTTTTTTCTCTTTCTAAAAATTAATTAAAATTTTATGAAATATATTTCCATATTTTCTATGTACTATAATACCTTCTTGATTTCATTAATTTATATATTTATGCTATTATAACAATTATCTCTATAAATATAATTTTGGGATTTTTTTTGTCCTCGTTCCTCATATTAAAATAAGTAGTTTACTTTTCGATTACACGCGCACTATATAAAACATTTCTATTTATATTTTTTTACAGATGGATTTGAAAACTAGTTGTTTTACAATTTTTTTCTTTTCATTTTAAAATTTATTTTTCATTATTAGTATAAGCAAATGAAGGTAAGACTGACGCAATACAACTTTGTTTATCCTTAAAATCTGATACATAAGGCTAATTATTCTCTAGTTTGCATCACTGTAGCTATATTATTAATTTGTCTCGTAATGTCTTGATTATTGTTTTGTTTGCGTTATATTTATATTAATTTAGCATAATGTGTATACATGTTTATATGCATAAACGAGGAGAATAACAATGAAAGTATTCGTAATTATAATTCAGTGCGTTACATTCAAGTTGAGAAAGCATATTATCGAAATTACACTACAACATTGATACCTCAATGTATATCGGATAAAGACCTTTGTTAATTTTCGAGTTGATCTAAGCGAACAGGGTATTAACTAATTTGAAATCCATGCTAAACACTAAAGCCCATACATAGTATATTTTAATACGGAATGGTCTATCCTATAATTTAAGTCATCTGAACTTGATGATGAGATAATAACCCTTACAGACCATATATCAAACGTAAATGTAAGTTAAGTACCATTACTGATGAATTAACAGATACATTTCATCAAGCAATGAATATCTTGAAGATATATTAAAATGTTTATATTTCTTACTGTAATGAAGGAAATCAATGGAAACTATTTTAAATTTATATAGCTTAACCAATTAAATTCTGCCCACCAAGCTTAATTCGAGAACCAAATTTTCGATCAGTCATATTCTCCGTAAATGGTTTTAATGATATCTTAGTTAATATACTTATATATTTTGAAACAGAGTTGTATAAGAAAAATTAAAAAAACGAGTTGAAAATTATCTTTATTAGAAAAAAAAATCTAAAAATCTAAGATAGTTTTTCCTATGAAACTCAAAAGAAAAATTCATTTAGTTGTTTGGAAAATGATTCTGCTACACACACATCTTATACATATAGATTTTGTAAGAAAAAAAAATAGAAGAACAGTGCTTGAATTTTTAAAGCTAAATAAATTTCATTATTATTACTCACAATTCCTTTTGCAAACATAATATTTTGATTAAAGGAACATTAAAACAGTCGATTTGAGAATTCGTATAACATTGAACAAACTTTTTAATGGTATTTTTATTTTTTTGTACAAAAAGCTCGTAAAAAAGTAGAAGGACGCTGTAGCTTTTACATGAAAACCAATAATTCAATAAGTAATTTTTTTTCCTATTTGTTTTGATCATATTGAAAACAATTTTTGTCACAGAATCATACAGTTTTGAGTTTCACATTGACAGAAATTATATAAAAAGGGATTGAATTTTATCTTACTCTTATGATGGATTCGCGTACAACTTGACGAACGATCACTGCTTGGGTATTTTCTATAAGATTTATATCAAGAACTTTTTTAGCTGGCCAATGGCAAAACACGTTGTATATTGAACAAAATCAATGTTTTGCAGCATTCGCTGTGTGAATGGATGCACCGACTTGTCCGTGTATGTCCGAAAGTCGTTTCTGACTAGTTGTGACGCATTAGGAAAAAAATCTCAGATTATAGCATTTGCGTTCAATCTTGATAGTTTTATTTACCAATTCCAAACATTAGACTATCCAATGGGTTAAATTGTCGTATCGGCCACTTATCCCGCCAAACCTTTTCTCTCCAAATAGATAAATGCGCCAAATCTGGTAACCCTTCTGAAATTTTTTTATTAGTGAAGGAAAAATCGGATCGACGCAATTCGTGCATGAGCAGTACGCGCCAAATTGGCGATTTTTCAAAATTTGACGGACCAGTGGCCGGTTTGACAATTTCACCACTAGTTCTACCCCTATAGGCAATGGTTAACCACACTATTAAATTTCTTCCTCTCATTTGGCGAGTTCAGAAAAATTTTCCACCACACTTAAGATTAAAACAGTAATATAGATATTCTTCAGGACAATCTAAACAAAATTTCTTGATAGAATTTCAGAATGACGGAATTCCTTTAAGTGGTTTATGACATGTGATCTTTGGCCAATCCAATCATTTGGCTTAGAATGTTTTTAACTATTGGAATAATGTTTTCTCTTTAGAAACTGGGAATTTTTGGACCTTCTTATGCTGCTGTACATAGCTTTCCTGAAGACGTGTTAGTCTTGCGTGAGTTTTGACTTTTGAAATGGTTGCACTATTTTTTAAGATCCAGGAAAACGTTTCTTTTTTTAAGAGGATTCATTGCTTATTTTTGGTACTTCTGTCTTCTTTTTGGATCTATGACTATCTGAGTATTGTAAAATGCTTGAAATCGCATTAGGACCAATTGTATGCAGACGGGAAATCACTCTGACACTTCTAACCTCAGTCACTTTTTGAAAGCCAATCAAGAGTGTTCTTATAAACATTCTGTATGAAAAGAAAAAGAAGTTATAATACCAAAAATATCATTTATAAATATATTATGAAGAAAAATAATATAATTATTTTCTCTCCCTTCTTATATCATATCGTGGGTTGTGAGTGAGCAGTGCATTGTATTATCTTAAACCTCCTACTTTTCTACATATTTTTAAAAAAATTATTGATATCTATCTCGGGAAATTAGCATTTGAAGAAGCCCTAATAATAGTAATCCAATAGATTGTTATTAAGCTTCTAACTTACACAAAATTTAACTGTCCTTCCCCTATTTTTACTGAGTCTTTATACATATACACTAATGGAAAAACATTCCAGCACTAAGTAGAAATTATTATAGAGTAATAAAAGTTTGGCAATACATTTGTCTAGGTTATTCATTTAATGTACTAAGGTTTCAAGGTCGCAGGTTGAAGAAAGCGTTAGAAGATCCATTTCAAATCTTAAATAAGCCATCGTTATTAACAGGTGTAACAGCCAGAATTGGGAACGTAAGAAGGCAAACGTACAAGCATTGTGTCATACAGGTACCGAAAGTCAGAATGTGTAATGAGGCTTAATGCCTGTAGCACTTGACAGGTGAATGCAGGGATGATTACAGTTGGTGGTTGGAGATGGCACTGGATTTTATGTAATATCCCGTTCACGCTCAATTGTAGAAATATCTTAAGATTTAGAAGGACAAATTAGCATGTAGACAACCTTTAGAGCATGTTAAATTACAACAGTGGGTGCACATTATCATGTTGAAAAACACCACCTTTATTATGGTTCATAAATGGAAGCGAACGAGACTGATACACATGTTTGAAATCAGAAAGAGTCAAATATCCATCAGAGTGCTCCTACTATCATATAAAAATTTTCAACAAACCATAAATTCAGGCATAAATCTAACATGCATTGACGACCGACAAGTTAGTAGTTGTCGCTCATCTGGTCTTTTACCAACCAACATCCTATCACCAAGACAGAACCGGTTTTCATCAGATAATGAAACAGATTTCCAATCAGTGTCCCAGTAAATCCTAGCTTCTTGCAACTGATATTGTAAGTTGCAATGATTTAATGTCAGTAACATTTGAGCCTTAGCGTGATGGAATTGGAACTGTTCTTGATGTAATCAATTTGTAACAATTTGTTTTGTCACTGTGCTGCCAACCGCAACTCGAACTTTTGCTATAAACGTATTTCGATGTGCCACAGCCATTCGACGAACACGGTGGTCATTCCTCTCAATATGCTTTTGGCCAGGCAGAATTCTGTCTTCTTCTAGAGGTATCTTAATTGACCCCTACTGTAAAAAATTATACAAATTGGATGCATTTTTGCCAAGTATTTATGCAATTTTCTGCAGGTAGATATTATGGAAAGAATATCTACCAGTTCTTAGCCCTATTCCATGACATTTAAATTCAATGAGTTTTTGGTAACGGTTGCTTCGTCTTTTTAAAGACTAAAATCAACTCACTGCATGGAATATCAACGATAATTAACGCTCAGGAACTTTGCAGCATTTATTTAAAGTAAACATAATTTGCATGGGCATAGTGGCGATACTTAAACAACACATGCGCTTAGAGCGAAACGTGAATCGACGTTATCTTTAATGTGTACATGCATACCTGTCAAATTTTGTTTTCTAATACATTTTCTTCTCCAAGGATTTTAATTTTCATCAATGTACATACATTATAAGTATCCGTATAAAATTCCTCGATAAAAACTAAATTGTGCATAATATGAATAACGAGATGAAATCCATTATATATTACGATATTTATAACAATGCCCTTTTATTTTTCTACATCACAAAAGCGCTGTGAAGTTTCTTAGCATTTATATGACATATATTTATATATTTTTTAAGGTAAGTTAAAATTTTTACATTTTATATTATTATTTAATTACTACCCTATTTACAAAATTTTACGAATATGACACTTAAAACTACGTATAAGATATTTTTCATCAACAATAATTAACAAGTATTTTTCTAACGTAAATTATATTTAACTTGCAAATACATAAACGCTAATTGATAATTATTTCGTGTATGTTTTTTATTCTAATTGTATGTGACTCATTTCAGATGCCTTTAATAGGTAGGATCAAATAACAATATTTAATTTGTTTATTAATTTTTACCAATTTTTCTAAAAGTCGTTCAGCAGATATGCATTTTTTTATAATCAAGTATGTGACTAAAAATAAATAAGATCTGAGAAAGGAAACTTTTTATGCATTATCTGGCAAATTTCTTGTTATTAGCCAGGAGGACAATGCTGTCTGAGGACTACATCAAAATAAGTGGTAGTAAACCTTTTCTCATTACTGAATGTGATACTCAGCTAAAAAGAAATATGCCTTTGTAGACTTAGAAGTATTAATAAGGTCAAAGTCTGAATTACGAGGACTTTTTTATTGTTCTGTATGTTCGATACTTTGTTTAGTTAGGATAATGTTTTCTTATGCAATAATGATCATATAATATATAAAAGCTTTTTTTCTTACAAATAGGCACATGCAATTTCTAAGGCCCTAAATAATTTAGTACTCGCATTACAACATAACTATTCGTTCACATTATGATATATTGTCATATAATTACCATTGTACTGTCTAATTCTTTGGTTAAATGGTTTGAGAACAATGAAAATGTTTTAAGGAAAACGAGAATAAAAATATTAAGCTTTAATATTATTTGGTAGTAAATATTAAAAAAACTATGAAATTTCATTATTTATTCACAAAATATACAATATTGTTATATCTACGAATTCTAATTTTAACTTTATTACATTTAGATCATTGACATTTTTTTAAAAAATTTCTAGAGAGGCTAGGTTAATGTGTTATTCTATCTCCTTGTAAATAAAAATTTTTTTGTTACTGGAGTAAGACTTTAATAGACTTTAGATGAATGTATAATATAGAGGGAAAATAAAGGAGGAGAGTGCTATTATATAAAATAATGACGGATTAAAGAAACATTTACTGATCTATCTGATTCCAGCATTCATACCAATAATAAAAAAGTAAGTTTAGTAATACATGACTCCTTGAATTTCTGGTAGGGGTGCATCAGGAATTTTCTGCACTGAAAAAAAAGCATTTCATATACTATTATCATTTCCAACATCATACGTTTGTGAAATCATATTTTCTGTGGTGGCTGAATTGGAAATAAAACATAGATCTCATCTAAATATCAACAAAAAAAATAGAGAGTCACTTTCTAATATTAAACCTTATTTTGCAAAACTTTGCTCTTCAAGACAAGCCCATGGGAGTCACAAGTATTTACAAATCAAAGCCTACAAATTGAAAGTTTTTGAAAAATAGAAAAGAAATTGTTGGTGATTTCTATGTAATTTGGTGTGCTGATTTCAAGAGAATGGCCACCGTTTTTTCCCATCACGTCAGATTTTTTTGTGAACTTTGTATCGATATTTTTGCTGAAATCCTATTTGAAAAAGAACACTTTAGAACAATTTAGCATGTATCATATAGCAACGATAGATTTTTTTTATTCAATTAAATCTATGTGAAAATTGATTCTTTAAGAGGCAAATTGATTTTTCAATAAATGGATGAAAACCATATTCACCAGATGTCATAAGTGGCTTCTGGTTGAGACAAAAACAAGAAATTTTCGTGAAGTATTAACTTTTTATATCTAGTTATGGTACAGTCTATAGCACCAACATACTATTTAATTAGCTTTTATTAAGGTAAATTAAATAAAATACACGATTGATACAAGAAGAGCAAATATTATACCTGTGTACATGAAAGTCTGAAACAAGTTCATGGCTCCAAAAAAAAAAAAAAAGAAACAGAATACAGTTTTTTAGAATAAATACTCTTTTTTTTTTAAGAAAACTTCTTTTATATCTTTTTTTATATTCAGTCTCAGACCTGTCTCGTATTAACATCTAACAGAAGTCGATGAACATGCTTTTGTCCCATCTTCTTTGATATATGTGCTCCATATCTTAACTAACCAAATCTTCTGTCATGAAAGTCTCAAATTCTATATCTGCTACAAACTTGTGAATATCTGGACCAACAGAGATCCACTTTTTCTTAACTTGACTTCGGATAAACTAGGAAAATTTTTCGTAGGTATTTGAAAGATTCGCTATCTTCTTCAATAGCACTTGGAAAACTGCTTCATTACACCTGTTTTTGACTACAGAGGGGTTAACAATACATTGTTTGGCTCAACGAATATGTTCATCATCACATTCTTGGTGCATGGTTTAAGATTTGTTTCGACTATTCTGTTTTGACCTAGTGTTGGGTATTATTAAGGCTGTTCCACTCACAAATGAAACATGAAAACGTTGTGTATTTGCTTTGTTGACCAAGAAGCATAAATATAACTTTCAAACTACTGCAAAGCGTCCAACAGTGGTCGACGTACTTTATTTTGTTGAGGACGAGAGGCAGGTTTCATAGTGTGTCTTTAAATGCATAAAATGTCCTACTGGTACAGATACATATTGGTTGCCGTGTTAAAGAAAGACAACATTAAAGCTTTTTTTCCCGATGAATCAGTAAACTATCACCATTTGTTTTTATCTTGAGCGATATTAAATTTGCTCATAAGTTGGGTAACTATACAACTAGACCATCAATCACTGAACCAGATTCTCATCTTTCTCAAAGTATATTTAACAAATTTTTTCTCAATTGCTGTACAAATAAAAAGAGGGTCCTTTTGTCAAGGAGTGTTTTTTTCTTTCAATCTGGAGCCCAACAATTCAACTGCATCTTTCGGCCCGATCTCTTAATATATCATTAAGTTCAACCTGATAGAAAAGCTGCGAGAAATCAGGTCCTGGGAGCTTATATTTGGCGTCGGTGTCTTGAATTTGTGGCAAAGTTATTGGACGAGAGGGATAGCGACGGAAAGGTGTCACAGAATAGGTGATGGAAAGGTATTATGTATGTTTCACCACGGTAAAAGGAAGGTTAGGCCAGGAGGGATGAAATTGAACGCTGAAGGTAATTTTTGGTACATACTCAATAAAAATCCATATAAAGTTGAACTTTTCAAAAAAACGTAAAGTGATAGAAATTTTTTATTCTTATTCTTGAAATCAGCACCGAAAAATATATAAAGTTATGTCCTTACTTCCCTTGTATTTTTGCATCGCAGTCGTGTGTTATTAAACTGTTCTTAATTTAGCATTGATAAATTATCTACTACATTGTGTAGTATTGAAACATTTATCAGTATATTATATCAGTATAAATGTGTTTTTATTTTTTATGATGTCAGAATATATATATATATAGTTTCGCCTCCTTTCAATAAAAAAATGAATACTTTCTTTAAATAATCTTTTATTTTTGACTTTTCGATTTGCTCACCCCCCCCCCCACACATGTAAGGTTATCACGTCCCCTGGGAGCGAGCCCTACAGTTTCAGAATCTCTGACATACACATATAAGCCATTAAGCAAAAATAAAGGGGGGGGGGTTGTGTTTGATTTGTCAGAAACTAAACGGCAGTTTTTCTATTTTGATTGGGAAGTGCAGTTAATCACGGCTTATGAAAAAATAATTTACCTGTTAAAAAAAATTTTCGATTTGAAAATTCATTGTAGTAGCATCTGTAATAGACAAGCAATTATTTACTTGTTACAAAACCAAGGGTGCGCTTGCTGATTTTCACTTTTTAACCTCGAGTTTACTTCATTTATCCATTTTTAGCGGGGTGAGATCGTATGCTTCGCAGTAAAGATAAAACTATTGCTTCACCTCATGCTGTAAATAGTTGTAGTTTGTTGGAATGAACAGCTGGTTTAACATTTCAGTGGTTCAGTATACAAATACTTATAGAAATAAAGGTAAAAGGTTCATACATGATATGCTTCTCAAAAATAACAATTGATAAATTTATTCAATTAATTACATCTTGCTTACTGGATCGTATTATTTGAAACATTTCAAAATGCAAGTACTATTCAGTATCATTGAACTCCCATTTTACATGCTTACCTATTCAATTTGGTACTACACTTATCCTACCATCTAGACCATTGGAAAAGTTTGTGAAGTTTTTGGATGTGGAAGTACTGAACAACTCGCTAAAAGTTAACTTGATTTTTAAAGAAAAAAAAAGCATCGGTACAAAAGACTTTCGTCGTTAAAACAGTGATTATGTCAATAACATGAATGGAATTACCGTAGTATACATATAAGGACGCATAAAAGAGATCAATAGGTAATGATAATGCATTACCTGCTTTGTACTATCAGTAAATTTAATTGCTAAACGTACGGTAGAATGCTGTATGAAAACGTCCATTTGTTGGAAATTTGTTGAATGCCTTTGTACATTATTTTCTTCTATCTATCAATAAAACTTTCTTACCAAAGCATTGAAAGTTTCAAAGATTCAAAACTCCTGACTTTAAAAAGAGTGTTTGGCACTAAGTTCCAAATTGAGCTGATGCAATGAGGAAATATTATATGATTT
>BMAO01018934.1:0-48282 GCA_019973975.1 Trichonephila clavata
TCAGGGTCACGCGGTAAATATATATTACTCATTGGTGACGTCATGATGTAATGGTTTAAACGAGCTGCTTGTGTATCTTTTCTTTGGCAAGGAGCCAAAAGAATGTAGTAGATAGATTTCTCTGGAATAAAATGGTGAATTGATGCTGCTCTGATGAGTTTAGTTTTTCTTTAGTATGAATTGGGTTCACGGCTGATATTTGTGCGGAGAAACCGAAATGGATTTCGAATCGTTTCGAGATTAAGGATTTAAAACTGTTTTTGAAGATTGAGGATTTCGAATTGGTTCAAGATTAAGAATTGCGAACTGTTGTGAAGCTTGGCGACATCGAAACTGTTTTGAAGATTGTGAATTCCAGTTATATCCAACTGTTGGTAAAAATGGCGTTTTTAGGAAGAGCTTTGAAGGTAGATTTGAAGTGTTTGGCGGAAGAATTAGGACAAACTGTAACGGAAGAAATGAAAGTTTCTGCTTTAAAAAATATGATATTAGCAAGTGAAGAGTATGAAGAGGCGTTCGCGAAAGAATTACTGCACAGAATAGTAAGTGAAAGAGAAGCAATAAAGTGCCAAGAAAGAGAAAATGAAATAAAGCGTCAAGAAAGAGAAATGAAATTAAGCGTCAAGAAAGAGAAAATGAAATTAAGCGTCAAGAAAGAGAAGATGAATTAGAAAAGTTGAGGATAGAAGCTTCGATAAGGAATAATGGTTTTAGGAGAGAGATGGACTCTCAGAATGAAAGAATACAAGAACACATACCAGTTGGATTGCAAAAATTAATGCGTACTTTTGACCCTAAAGAAGGTGATATAAGTTTTTACTTAATACTGTTTGAAAGACAAGCACGGAGAGTTCATATTAAAGAAGAAGACTGGGTTACGAATCTTGTTGAACTATTGCCGTTAGAAATGGCGAATTTGATTGCCAGGGGAACCTGAGGAAAAGGCAAATGACTATGAGCATATAAAAAGTATGTTATTAAAAAGATTTAAATTGAGCCCAGAAGCATTTAAAATAAAATAAGAGGCATAGCAATAAAATAAAATTAAAAAAATAAGAGGCATTGTAAATCGACCGAGTACACTTGGCGAGGTTTTGGATTTGAGTTGGCGAACTATTTTAATGAGGTGATTTCGGGACTAAATATCTACGATTTTGACAGTCTGAAACAACTTGTCATTGTAGAACAGATGAAGGAACAAGTATCCAGGGATATACACAACATTTTATTGATGATTGGGGTAGAATTGTTACAGTTGACGATCTTGCTGAGAAATTAGATGATTATGAAAACGCAAGGCAATATAATCAGGCCACTAAAAGCTACTTCGTCTCAACCGTATAGAAATTCCTATCGGGAAAAGCCTGGCATGTTCAATAGAAGATGTCATACATTGAATGAAGGATATAGACAAGAATCTAACAACCGCAGTGGATACGATAAGCAAAATTCTTTCCAAAACCAGTTACATGTTTCAATTGTGGACGAGTAGGACATTTTGTAGGGATAAGAAAGATGGGAGAGAAAAGACCGAGGGTAAAGTTGCTGAGGTAAAGGTATCTGAAGTGCAAGTGGCAGAAGTCAAAGTAGTTGAGGATGAAAGCAAAGTAGTCACAGCGAGATTCAATGGCGAAGTTTTAATGGAAAATAAGAAATGCAGCACAGTTCATTTAAAAATGTCTGATCTTAAAATAGTAAAAATTTCTTATGGTGGAGTAGAATATGAAGCTGTAGTAGATTCAGGTGCACAAATTAGCGTGTTTAAAAGCAGTGTAGTAGGGAAGGAAGTCGATTACAAAGGATATATATTGTTGCAACCTGCATTTGGTGATTGTTTAAAGGCTGAACTAAAAGAAGTGGATATTGGTTTGGTAACGAACGGGTATATTACGCCGGTAATTAAAATGGTGGTGGCAACTGTGGACAGACTGAACGCTGATATATTATTAGATACTAAAACTTATGAAGCATTATTAGAACAAGAGAGAATATACAATCCCAGATTTACAGCCGCTGTAAACTTAAGATCAGATTCCCCCAAAAAATTGTTAGATGAAAGTGTAAATACTGAGGAAGAAGAACAGGAGCCAACAATAACAGAATATGATGAGGAGAATGAAAATAACACCGAAAAATTCAAGAAACAGCAAAAGAGTTGCGATACTCTTCAAGAAGCATGGAATTTTGCTAAGCGAAAAAAAGGAGGATATGTGATAGAAAACGATATCCTGTACCATGAAGAGCTGTTGTGCGGAAATAGGATAAAACAGTTAGTGATTCCCGAAATTCGGAAGAGGAAGATACTAGAAATTGCACATGAATCAGTGTTCGGAGCAGATCTAGGAGCTCATAAAACAATTCAGAGAATCAAGTTTTCATTTTATTGGTCAGGAATGGTGAAGGAGATTAAAGCATATTGTAGTTCTTGTCATGGTTGTCAGTGCAGAAAAGTAATTCGTTCGGTTGACAAAATTCCAATAACACCTGTATCTTGTCCTGAATTGCCATTCCAAGTGGTAAACGTTAATCTAATTGGTCCTGTAGATCCAGTATCGTCACAGGGACATAGATACATACTTTGTTTGATGGATCAGCATTCTAGATGGCCGGAAGCAGTCCCACTCAAGTCACTAACGGCTAAGAGTACATGTGAAGCACTGCTCGAAATATTCAGTAGAACAGGCATTCCAGAAGTGATTGAATGGACAATGCGACAAATTTTACAGCAAGTTTAACGCAAGAGTTTTTGAAGATTTTAGGAGCTTGCCCACGTTTTTCGACACCATACCATCCAGAAGGATACGGGTTAATTGAGAGATGGAACCAGACTCTCAAGAACATGTTGCATCACATTATTAGAGAGGAAGGAAGAAGTTGGCATAGGCATATACCGTTTTTACTATAGGCTTATCGGGAAGTTCCAAATGCAACTACCGGTGTACCGCCTTTTCTGCTAATGTATGGAAGGGAGCCGAAAGATCCATTGTCTATATTGAAGTCAATTTGGACTGGAAACACGTTATTACCTCTGAATATGAAGGGATCAGTAGAGAGTTATTTGAAAAAATTAAAGGAAAAGTTAGAAGTATCAAACCGCGAGGCAAAGTTAACAAGTGATGTGCAACAAGGTAACTATGCTAAATATTATAACAGGCAAAAGAAACATCGAGAATTTGCACCAGGGGATCAAGTGCTTGTTTTGATACCTGATTCAACGAATAAACTATATTCTAGATGGACAGGTCCAGTTAAAGTTGTTAAAAGAGTAAAAGCAAATTCATATTATTTGCGGATGCTTGAAGGTAACTTAAGATTACTGCATGTTAACAAGATTAGAGAATACAAAGCGAGAGTTCAAACGGTTGGAGTTGTTTATGATATCGATGATGAATTTGGTGAGATATATGAAACGCCAACAGTTCCTGCTGCTGAGAAGAATGATAAAGCATAGGACAGAGTGAAGTTGGATTACTTATCTAAGAAGCAACAAAACCAACTAAAAGATCTTTTACATCGACACAGAAGGTTGTTTTCTGGAAAAATAAAAAGAGCTTAAGTTGGTGAACAGGTGATAAAACTGAAGGCTGAGGAGGAGACGATGAAACCCAAAACTTATAAGATACCGGAAAACTTAAAGAGGAAAGTAGACGCACAGATAGACGAATTGTTAGAGTTAGGTCTGATTGAACCTGTTGTAAATGAAATAGCACACCCAGTAGTATGTGTTCATAAAAAGGATGGAACACTTAGGTTATGCATAGATTCCAGAAGTTTGAATGCTCTTACCGTACCGGAAGCATATCCAATGCAGAATATGATGGAGTTGAATTTCTTAGTAGGGAAGAAAAAATTTATTACTGTTCTAGATATGTTGAAAGGATATTGGTCTATACCAATGGAAGACAGCAGCAAACATCTAACAGCGTTCCGTACTCATCGAGGACAGTACCAGTGGAATGTATTACCATTTGGGTTAAGAAACGCTGCTGCAACCTACCAAAGAGCCATGTCTAAAGTGGTCCAAAGTATATCTGGCTTTGCATGCGCGTATATCGACGATTTGGCCGTATTCTCTGATACATGGGAAGAACATTTAGATCATCTGGAAGAGGTTTTCAAAAGATTGGAGCATTTTAATTTCTCAGTGAATTTAGGAAAGTGTGAGTTTGCAAGATAACAAGTTAAATACTTAGGACATGTCATTGGTTCAGGTAGACATTCACCGGACAAAGGAAGAATAAAAGCGATTCAGAACTTAGAGGCACCAACGACCAAGAAGCAACTGAGAAGCGCATTAGGATTATGCAATTTTTTTAGACGGTATATTCCAAACTTTGCAAAAATCGCTCTACCATTGACGGAGCTCACGAAAAGGAAAGTCCCTAATGAGATTCCATGGAGCAAGGAGGCTGAAAATGCTTTCAAGGAGTTGAAGACAGCACTATGTGGAATTACAGAATTGCAAGTCCCAGACATAGAGAAACCGTACTACTTGCATACGGATGCATCTCTGACGGCGGTCGGATGTTGTCTAGGTCAGTCGGATGGAGAAGACAACATTCATACCATAGCTTTCGGGAGCCAGAAACTGAATCCAAGCCAACAAAAGAGGTCAACAATTGAGAGGGAAGCGTATGCTATTATATGGGCTCTGAAAAGATTTGAAACTTTACTGTGTGGAGTAAAGATATTCTTACTAACCGATCATAATCCCCTAGTGTTTCTTACTAGTGCTGCATCCCAATGTCCGAGATTACAGCGGTGGGCGTTGACAATTCAACGCCATGACATTGAAGCAAGTCACATAAAAGGATCAAAACTAGTTAATGCAGATGCGCTATCCAGACTGTAAGTGTAAACCGTAGTTAAATAAGAACTTTTAGAAGAATTTAAGAATAATTGAACTTTAAACTTTATTTTTAGATGATTAAGTTAAGTAGTATATTTGTGTAAAATTTAATGTGTTGGTTTTTTATGTAGTGTATAATCTTAAGATAGTGCTTAAGCAGTGTTTTTTGTGGGTGTAACGTGTGACCTTTAGGTTGTTTTAGCCATATTTGATCTTCGGATCTAATATGACTCTCGGGGGGAAGGTGTCAGAGTCACGCGGTAAATTTATTATATTACTCATTGGTGACGTCATGATGTAATGGTTTAAACGAGCTGCTTGTGTATCTTGTCTTTGGTAAGGAGCCAAAAGAATGCAGTAGATAGATTTCTCTGGAATAAAATGGTGAATTGATGCTGCTCTGATGAGTTTAGTTTTTCTTTAGTATGAATTGGGTTCACGGCTGACACTCTCCATTATAACTCATTTTTTGTCTCCTCTTGATTTTTCTGTACATCTTGCTGACCTTTCTCCCTTTTCTCCTTAGTCTCTTCTTGACTTCTCTCAACATTTCGGATGCGTTTTTTTTAATATATTGATGCCTTCCATCACAGCCTTCAGTTGCTAATCCATCGCTCTTGTTATTGGCATAAAATCTCAACTTCTGACACCAAACAGTTACATAGATCAGGGTTCGAGGATTTTATGCAATCAGTCGCAAAGAGTAGAACAGTTCTTCAGGAGCAATAGAAATTTTTAGTCGAAACACAATCCTTGAAATACACAGCATAAAGTACTCAAATTCGTTTAATAAATCTCAGAAGGTCTTCCCACCTTTTACAGTTTTCAGACACAATTATCAGTGTCCAAAATACAAGTATGATCAAAGATTATTCACAAGCACTAATTCGACCTATGCAACAGCCGAAGTAATAATTAATCGCTGGTCGACTCTTCACGGTCAAATTAAAACTACTCTTCAACAGTCGAAACGAGGCTAACTCAGTTTCGGCCAGCGACTCCCTATTTATAGGCTTCTTGAATTTTTCTCCAAAATCTACCATCGTCATAGATCGTGATAATAGTAGATTTCTCCCGTAATTTCCAGAAGAATCCATAGGGTCGCGAACTCACCAAAAATGATGCCAACTTGGCTCTATCGTCAAGATTTTGCCAAGTTTCCATTGAATCGCCATTATAATGTAAGGAACGGCGTTGCTTGCAAATATTACAATTTTAACATGAAATAAATACAACACAGAGTAAATATAAACATATTACACATCCTGATATAAATTATTTACGCTATTTTAAACTTTCAAGAAATAAAATTTGTAACAATACTGTTACTTCCCCTTGATTTTTGACTATCTGCAATTAAAGAGATAACAGAATGAAAAACTGTATCAGTTTTTTTTAAATGTAAATCACTACATCTATGTTATGTTAAAGAATAACACTGAATTGTATTTTTTCTCTAGTAGTTGACAATTTAAAATTAGTCCTAGTTCAAAGCCTATATCTACAACAAAATAATCTGAAATCATAAAAAATAACTCAACATTTTTGCACTTCAGAAGATTTTTCAAAATAAATATAAAGCAGCTTTTAAAATATGTTTAAATAATTTATTGAAAAATTATTTAATAATTTATAGTACAATTCAAATACACTGCTGGCCACAGTAAATGCAACACCAAGGAAGACAAGAGATAGCACAACAAAATTTATTTTGTAGATAACATGTTGACCAAGTATCAAATGATTAAATTTATAGACTTCTGTGAAGTGTGGTTCCTGCCAGACTCAATAGCCAGAGTAGCCGCCATTGTTGGAGATCACCGCTGCAACACGCCTCGGCATTGATTCAAAGAGACTTTGGATGTGTTCTTGGGGTACAGCAGACCAAGCAGCTTCCACACGTTGCCAAAGTTGATCTGGTGTGGCAGCTAGGGGTGTAATCTGGGTCAATCGTTGAGCAACCATGGACCACATGTTTTCTATCGGCAAAAGATCTGGAGAGCGAGACGGCCAGGGAAGCAATTCAATCTGGTGATTGACGAAGAACCTTTGGACAATGCGTCCCACGTGTGGTCGCGCATTATCCTGTTGAAATATGGCTGTGGCCAAGCCCTAAAGGTAAGGAAGGACAACTGGCTCCAACACCTCGGAGATGTAGCGCTGGCTGTTTAAAGTACCGGCAATGCGTACTAGAGGAGTGCGAGAGTGATATCCAATACTGCCCCATACCATAATACCCGGTACAGGACTAGTGTGGCGGTGCATAGCGCAGCTGTTCAGCATCCTCTCTCCACGGTGTCTCCAGACTCGAATCCGACCATCGTGGTGTTGCAGACAGATACGTGACTCGTCAGTAAAGACAACTTCATTCCCTTCTGCCACCCACATCCTTCTTCCATCGCACCATTAGCGGCGGAGACGTCTGTGGTTCTGCTTCAAAGGAAGACCAAGCAATGGACGTCTTGCGGACAGACCACTCTGCTATAAACGGCGTCGAATGGTAAGCGCAGACACTGAATGATGCGTTATAGACTCAATGTGCTGTGCTATGGTTCGTGATGTAACTGAGCGATCCGTCACTGCCATGCGCACAATTTGCCTGTCCTCACGTGAAATATGCACTGAGGTGGATGCGATCGACCATGTCGGTCCGTCGTACCCTCCTGCATCCAACGGTCACATATCCGCATTACAGTTGTTTGGTTTCGTCCAACACGCAACTACCGATTTCCCTGGAAAAATTATCCACAATCACGGTAGGCCATTAGACTTCCTCTGTCGAACTCGGATACTTGATCAAAAGCTGATCACTGTTTTCTACGAGACATAACTGATCGTTTTTTGAAAAAAACCACAAGAAAAACACAATTGCCGAACTTGAAATCGTCGAAATCTCCAAGCCTTAAATAGCGCTTTGAGGTGGCGCCACAGGCGTACGTGATGTGTGTCTGCGCTGAAATTCTAATCATTTGCATACCTCACCTCCGCTAATGCATGTTTTGAATTTCATATTCTTTGCGTGCTTCCTTCAGGGTGTTGCATTTACAGTGGCCAGCAATGTATATTCTTTTATATACTTCGGATTTTTAATATATAATATATATATCATTCAGTATATATAAATAAAAAATCTACTAAGAAAAAAATCAGCCCATTGCAATTGCGATTTTTACTAGCATTTAAATTTGATAAAATAACTACTTTTATGGGATAATAATTGAAAATGATAATGTGTTAAAGGACTTCTTTTGTTTCCAGATACAATACTCTGTAAAAAATATTTTACACTTTCAAGATCATAATCCACTCAATTCCGTTCTTTTTCTCATATGAAAGTGATAGCAAACTCATTTGGGAAAAGCATTACAATGTAATTTTCTTAAATTTTATTTAACTTTTTTACACTAAATGTTCATAAAATGGTAAATTTTTAATTCAAAATGGCTATTATATAAATAATTTTACGATTTTATATTTTTTTAAAAATATATATAAAATATATCTCAATACGAGCACTAATTTCTGCTAATTTGAATCATAATAATAAAACTATACTTACTTGCTTATTAGCCAGAATGATTATGGGGAGATTTTGTAGTTTATCACAGGCTATCACTATTCGAAGCTCTTTAACTGACTCAGCAAGTCTATGTTCATCAGTGGAATCAACAAGATAAATCAAAAGATCAGTGTCTTGAAGGAGGCTTGACCAATATATTCGAATACTTTCAGAGCCTGCCACTGTAAAAGGACAAGTTGAAAGACCTGGCACACTGAATATATATTGAAGAGCAATTAAATTTAAAAATAGAAAGCTTCCAAGAAACCATGCATTTGTAGGTGTCTATATAAATTAAAAGGAAATAATTTAAGCAGTAATTTCACATTATAAGGAATGAAGTGACAGGAATTCGTAATAGTTGAGCAAATTAAGACGAGAGCTCTAAAAGCATTTACTCATCAAGAAATTGATGAATGGGTTATTCCATTTGGGAAGTGTAACAGGGGCTAGTATTTTTTGTGAGCCACTATGTTATGTATTATGATTATGCGCCGATTCCAGTAAAACTAGGTACCTCAATCACGGCACGGATAAACTGCTACATATGAGCGGCACCATCACAAGCTAGCTCTCGTAGTAACAGCAGATATATGCCCTGCAGTCCAGGAGAACATTTGCCAATTTAGCGTTAACACAAAAAAAGAGCTAGCAGCCAAACTATTCAGAATTATCACATGCAACGTTCTACAGAAGTTATTGTCCCAAAACAGCATATGATGATCGGATATCACAAGAAAAAAATATTAGAATGGCTAGCCGAGGAATGTTGCGATCAGACTCCCAAATATGTTGAAAAATGTGAACAGAACTATGAGCCAATGGAAGTACAGTGCAATCCAAATGAAGAAATGGAATCTACTTCCTTAGCAGGGTTGCTCTTCAAGTTAATGGCAATTGCATTCTTGTCTTGGGACTATTTACATGAACTGAAACGACACGTATGACATCACATGGATCAAGAGGTCTCACAAGTTAACATTACCAAGATTTGCCTGAAGATTTCTGCGTCTTGAACACCCCACTGAGACTTCGTCCTTGAACAAAAAAAAATGCATCATGTAATTGCTCCATAATTGTATTCGAACAATTCACTAACATCTAGGTCATTTGATCAGAGATAGATGATCCACCCTTTGACTCTGCTCAAAAAAATATTCATGAATTGTGGATGATTGTGCAGAGGTCGTGGATCCAAATGCTTTCGGTGTTTTGTCGAGTCTATGCCAAGATGAAACCCAATGCCACCAGGGCAAAAAATGTCAGATAGGAATATCTGTCACTCAGTTGATCTTCAATGTATATACTATGTAACTTAAAACTTGTATACAACAAAAATTGAATCAGAATCTACCCAATTTTTTTCATGCAAAACACACAAACACAGATAATATCTTTATAAAAAATGGGGAATGTAAATGAATAAATTTTATTTACAGTCGGACCTCAATTTAACGAAGTCGAAAAATCTCATAAAAAAGTTCGTTCTATGGAAAATTCGTTAGATAGAGATTCATTTTTCAATATAAACCACAGAAAACAAATTTTAAATTCATAAACACTATGTATTAAAAAAAGTAATTATTCACACCTTTTCAAAAAAATAATTGTTTACTTTATATATCTTACTCATTAAAAAAGAGAAAGAAAAACCGTAAGGAAAACATGAAAAAAGAATGTCGAGGAATACACTAATTTTCAACATTAAACAAATTAATTTCTTATTAAAATTAATGAATTTTAAGGATATTTTTTAATTTAAAGCATTCAAATAATTTTAAACATACATTATTTTATAACTAGAAATTCTAAACGTACATTACTACATGCATACATACATTTAAATACTCATAAATCTGTTAATTTTGTTTGAGCTTTTTGTTTGAAAAAAGAACCTCGCATCTTTGCAATGCACTAGAAACCTTTCAGGTGTATTTTCTTTACACTGCAATCCGTGTCGAATTGTTTCAAAAGAATTTATCATCGTTTTCATTTTCGTCTTCATTGCAATCCATTGCCGTGTAGTATTTCCACACACACACACATTTTTCACCTTGTTAAAAATATCCAATTCAATTAGTGATTCAGAGATTTCCACTTCAGAATCAAGGGAAAGAAAATCATTAAGCAGCACATCATCCGTAATTTATTTTTTCCTTTAGAAGTATCCATATTATTTTCATTTCTTCTAAGGGAATATTGTCTTCGTCCTCCGTGTTTGCCAAACTCTCTCTCCTGACAAAAATTCCAGTTTGGGCAAAACTGTTGTGAATCTGTGACACATCATAGTTCCACGCTTTCAAAATTTCTCAAATGTTTTCCCATAAGTTGATATTTGGCATGGATTGATTGTTTTCAAGAGCAGTGATAACTTTTCGCAGAATCCTCTCTTGCGATAGTGAACTTGAAAATTTTTCATCACCTCTCCTCCATTGTCTGCAGTTTGGATGTATTGTTTGGAGGCAAGTAAAAAACTAACATTTTCAAATTTTGGGTTGGTTTCCTTCGGATGGGCGGGGAAATTAACTAAAGGGAGAACAATTTTGCCACGCTCTTTAACCATACATTTGTCCAACTTTTGAATCCAATTTTCGCAAATTTCTGACGTCATCCAAGAATTTTGTTAAAGCCATAAACAACTTCTAAAGCTTCTGTGCCTTTGAGACACCTTGGAGTTTTCTTCTTCCTATAACAAGTGGTTTTAATTTCTGATCTCCAGTCAAATTTGCTCCTAACATGTTATTCTTGCTATATTCTGTTTTCGTCCAAAGCATTTTTCGTTTTTAAATGTTAATGTTTTTTGAGGCAAACATTGAATAATAAATCAGTCTCATTTGCATTAAAGATGTTTTTTGGCTTATAGTCTTTAAAGTTTTACTCAGTGTCTTTGTTATCCAATTTTTATAATATCATTATCGTCACCATCTTTACTTTTCCCCAGATTTTGCTACAATTCCGTATCTTCTTAAATTTTCCTAGTCATCCATTACTACCTAGAGATTGGTCGTACCCAATGTCTTCGCAAATTGAAGAGCTTTGTTACGAAAGGTCCAGACATCGGAATATTTTTATCTAAAATAGTGTGTATCCACTTCAAAACTGCCTTGTCGACATCTTCATAGACACAGGTTCTTGAACGTTTTGAACAAGAATTCAATGAATCATAATTTAGTAGCTTATCCCGATTTGTTATAATAGTTGATTCGCTGTTTGGAGGAATACCAAATTTAAAAACAATATCCTTTTTCTTGAAGCTTTTACCCACTTCCTGAAAAATTAAATTTTTTTCTTTGATGCTCAAGCATTTACATTTTGACATTTTCGATTTACAAGAAACAGTTACCAGTATGATTGATCAGCATTACAAATAAACGGGAGACTAGTTCAAGGACACGAGACAGCTCCACTGAGGGTGTAAGGGGATATCGAAGATGTTTCTAGTGAACTGGACAATGGGGCTTAAAGGTTGCACTTCTTGGATGAAACGCACAGAACTATATTGCTCTCGGCGAGTTAGGCACCTAATAAAGCCAGTTCAACGTTTATGACCACCATAAAACGTGTTAAAAGAGAGAATAACTTGAAATGTCCAGAAATACTTTAAAAATAGAGGGAAAAAAATGAATCACACGAGGAAAAGTTCGTTATATAGAAAATGCACTTGGCTATTGGGAGGTTATTTTACAAAGAAAATAATGAGATGTTCTTCGTTCCTGGAAAAAGCTCGCAACATAGAGGTTCGAATATAATGATTTAAATTTTTAAGAAAAAAATCGTCAAAATTACTAAACTTAAGAAATATTTTAAGACATTCAATTTAACAATGAAATTTATAGCCATGTTAAGGAATTGACACATTTTAAGGAACTTGCCAAGTTACAGAGAAATACAAGTAACAAAGAAAAAGCATACATAAGAAAACATACACTTAGGTAAGGTGACCAATTTTTTTACAATGAAAAGGAGGACGAAAAATTTAAGAAAAAATTATAACGTCAAACATATGAAACATTCATTAATTCCAAGAAAAACACACTAAATATAATTATGCTTTCATCCATTTTAATTATTTACTTAAGCGAATATTTTTCCATTGAATATATCATTTCCTAATGTATTGGAAATTTCAAAACACGAAATATCCTAAGTGCTACAGCTATAGTATCAACATTCAATCTTCTAATTTATAAATCATAATTTAAATATACATTCAGTCTTCTAATTTCTTCCAACAGACAATGGTCATCGATTTTAAAATCAGGCAATTCTTTCGATATACGCTCAACACAATTTTTTCTATATCTACCTTGATTTACTTGAGATAAAGTCAAAAAACACAATTCTGTTATTTCCAGTGGTATTTGTTTCACACTATTCTTCGCCATATTGGAAACATACTTGGTAAAAATTCTGAACTTTCGTTATGTCCGGATTTGATTCTTCTAAGTGTTTGAAAATTTTCTTTTTCAGATTAAAAGAATAAATTTTACTTCAAATCGTGATTTTTATTCAAGGGCAAAATAGTTCAAAATAAAACTAACGTCTGTAGATGAAATATGTTCACCATCAATCTTTTGAATCGTTTTATGGAAAATAGATGCTTGATTATGTGGAAATGATGGTTTTAACATCAGTCTGACACTCGAACTTCTACTCATGCATCTCAGTGCCCAAGGTCACAAAAATTGAGATGGGCACAGTAGGCCTTGGCCCTCACGGGTTGTTGCGCAACTGAGTTTAGATTACGTAGAAAATACACTAACATCTGCAATAATTCACACTATACTGGCATATGTCGAGTAACAGTTCGGCTTGACATCTCTGAATATAGAGATTAACAGATTAGTTTTAAAATATTGAAAAGGAGCATAAGTAGGAGGAAACTTTTCGAGGAAGGACAGAACCTATAAAAGAAAGACTGTCGACTGGTCTCGTTAACACAGGAAAAGAGCAGCTATAAACCGATTTTATACATTAAAATCCTTTCAGGGTCAAGCAAATTTCCCAAAACATCAAAGAAAAGCCATTATCTTTTCCAAACGATTCTTGTCGACTACAGTTTTGATTACTCAGGTCCTCGTAAATTTGGAAAATGTTAAAATTTTTGAAAACTTCGCAGTTTTATCTAATTCATGTGAGCTTTTCCGTTAAATGACAAAAGTTATTATGAAAGGAGTAAATTGTTTTGTCTTAAACGAGGAAAATGTTTATGGCATATATCCAGTGGCAGATTATGCTGGTGTCGGACCTGGCGGCCGCCAGGAGCCCCAAGCTTGGTGAGTGCAGAAGACCAGCGACAAACCAACCACGCCACCTTGGAACCAGAAATGAAAAGAAAACAAAGATATAAAGATACACCGATAGAAATTTATCGAGATGCAAAAGAAATCCTAATGTAGAAAAATTTTTGAAAATATTTTTAACAATACCGATATCGAATGCATCAGGTGAATGATCTCTTTTAGTTTTAAGACGCGATAAAAAATAATTTAAGGAGCACTATGGGAAAAAAGACAAATTGAACAACATGGCCATATTATATATAGAATAAAATGTTTTGGACAAAATAGATATGGTAAAAATAATTGATGAATTTGAAAAAGAGAAATCAAACTGTATAGCAAAACTGTAAGCTCTTAAGAAAGGTTTTTAATTTTTTTTTATATACAGTTAAGAATTTTCTTTAGCCGATGAGTTTTATTATAGCAATACATTTTATTTTGAGAATTTAAAGTAAACGATTCTTTTCACTATTTTAGTTTTGCTGCTCTTAAGTGCATGGGCCTCAAACCTTTTACCGCCAGGGGCCTCCAACTACCTTAATCCGCCTCTGCATATATCCCCATCGCACACATGAGTTATGCTTTTTAAACTATTACAGGATGTAAGTTATGGTATAATATTTCCATCCAACTGGTTTTATAACAAGTAAATGACTTCTCAAAATCTATTCAAAAAATTATAACAATTTCAAACAAAGAAATTTTTAGAGAAACAATAAAATTTTTCTGGTAGCACCAAATATCCATTTAGCAACAAATAATTTTTTGAAAAAATTTTAAAACACACTAGTAGTTTTACAATTTTAAAAAGACTAAGGATCATAGAATCTACAGTCACAATGTTAATAAGCAATTGAATGGTTGCTGACAATATTATTCTCATTTCGATCGTGGTCTAATTTTGTAAAAAGAACTGCAAGAATTAGTCAATGTAATGATAATATGGTTGTTATTGCTAATAATTTGCTTAAAACTCAAGATTACAAGAAATGTTGCACAAAAAAAAAAAAGAAAAAAAAAAAAGGCGGCGATTGGTTTAACAATTATTCATTTCATTCAGTTTATTTACTGCCAACAAAATCAGGAGATTTCACTTTTTTCAGTAAATTCTTCATTATTACAGAAATTTATAAATGTTCAAATATAATATAAGGCAATTCTTTAAAAAGGAAATAATATATCTGGTATAAATATAACAAGAGAAAAGCAGACAAATATATCAGGAATATTGTCTTTTTAAATTAAATATATTGATTTTTCAACAAAAATGATTTTCTATATATAACTTCAGAGGGTAATGTAAAAATCAATATTTGAGCATCAACCATTTAAAATGGAATTCAACAAAAGATTAAAAAAAAAAGTGTAACTATTATTTAAATTAGGATGAATGTCCCCATGGTTTAGAAATTTTTCAAAGATTCCCTTATAAATGCTTGCAAATCCCTATCTTGTCAAAAAAATATTAATTTATCATACATGATTTCTTTCAGTAACCCATAAATAAAATGTTGAAAAAGGAGTACTTTTAAAAAATTATGTGTGTGAAACATATTTTAGATCGGAATAAAATTATATTAACAGTGACAATACAATCAAAACTAAATCTAGTTTACAAATGTTTCAAAACCATAGATGGAAAATTAAGTTGCATTTTCTGTAGAATAATATTTACTAATTAGAAAAAAGAAATTGTAAACAGTATTCTACGAATTAGAGAACAATTTTAAAGGTGAAATTTAAAAATCTCACCAGATACTTTATTGAGTCTCAAATATGAAAATTCCATTTCAATCAAAATATAATTTCAATCGGACATAACTTGTTGCTCTCTTTAAGTCCCTTCAGGATGTATGTCTTTTCTTAAAATGTTGATTGTTCCTCGTTACGAATGAGTTAATCCTAGGCAGAGTACCACGAATTTTAGAAATTAAGTCTGATACAGTACTTTCTTATTGGTTTACATTTAAAAAAGTAGTAAAAAGAATTAACGGACGCTTACTCAGTAGAAAGTTCCTTAAACACCGGTATAGGCAGTAATTATGGATAAATATGCCTGTATCTGAAATAAAACTATTGATTATCCCAGTAATTTAACCATTTCACAAGGTATAACAATTACAAATAGTAAAATAAATGTTATGACTATGAATTATAAGAATGCACAATTGAAGGCTCAAAAAGTAGATGTTTCGATTCTGTGTTGCAAGTTCCTTAAAAATAAGGTGACCAATTTTTTTACAATGAAAAAGAGGACGAAAAAATTATAACGTAAACATATGAAACATTTCATTAATTCCAACAAAAACACACTATATATAATTACGCTTACATCCCTTTCAATTATTTACTTAAACGAATATTTTTCCATTGAATATATCATTTTCTAATGTATCCAAACACGAAATATCCTAACTGCTACAGCTAGAGTACCAACATTCAATCTTGATTTTTCACTTGTCCAAAAATCATTACCCAATCGAAAAAATTCTTTCAACAGCATTAGTTCCAGGGTAGAACAATGTAAATTCAACAAGAATAATTAAATTCTCATATGGAATGTGTTCCTTTTTGAAATGGCTAAATATTTTTCCACCCATCTTTTACTAATTTCCACATGCTTATTTTCCCATTGTTCTAATTTATATATATATCATAATTTAAACATATATTCAGTCTTTTAATTTCTTCAAACAGACAATTGTCATTGATTTTAATAACAGGCATTCCTTTCGATAAAAACTCAACACAAATTTCTATATCTACCGAATTTACTTGCGATGAAGTCAAAAACACCATTCACAACCGTTATTTCCTACGATATTTTGTTTCATTCTTCCACATACTGGAAACATATTTGGTAAAAAAAATTCTGTACTTCTTTGATAAATTTCTTCATTATGCCCGGATTTGATTCTGCTAAGTTTGACAATTTTCAGTTTATTATTAAAGGAATACATTTTTTCTTCAAATCATGATTTTTATTGAAGGATAAAATAAGACAGACTTCAGTAGTTGAAATATGTTTAAAACCTAATTTTTCACACTGCAGAGAAAACTATTTTATTGATGATTAGATTCTCATGAGCGGGAGGTACAATGTCATACGAGAAATGAAAAAATGCTGTTTAGGAATTTTTCCTTAAACAGGTCCATATTACAATGTAAAATTTAAAAATTACAATCAATAATTATACACCGGGAATCTTCTCTTATAAAAATATTTCTATGTGTAAATATCATAGGATCGATTCATAAGCGTGTTAAAATAACATCATGTTTCCTAGATGTCCGAGACTATCAATGAGTTATTAGAGACTAGTTTTAGAGATTAGTTTGTTGAGACTATCAATATGTTACACTGTCTGTTGATCTCACAATTACATTGATCTTGCCAAAAGATATTTAGGATGTTTTAATACAGGAATAAAGATTAATAGGAGAGATGATACTCGATATTATTTTAGCAGCAATGACAACTGTTTTGTTACCCTTGATTCCAACATAGGAAGGTACCCAACAAAAGATTAGTTGGATTTTAAAGTATTCTTCAAGTTCAAAGGATGAGGTGAACAACTGGGATAATGCAAGGACTCTAGAACGCTCAAAAAATCTGTCAAGACAAGAAAATTTT
Organism: Trichonephila clavata; assembly: GCA_019973975.1. Taxonomy (NCBI): domain Eukaryota; kingdom Metazoa; phylum Arthropoda; class Arachnida; order Araneae; family Nephilidae; genus Trichonephila; species Trichonephila clavata. The sequence continues at coordinate 17,325 of BMAO01018934.1, forward strand.
CCTTTTTTTGACATGAAACACAATCTAATTCTCTCTTAATAGCAGATATCTCAGTAGTAAAAATAAAACATATGGGAAGAAACTCAAAGAGACATCAAAGGACTGGTCTATCAGATGAAAGGTATCAACATGATTCGATGACTTGGAACAGTAATGAATTCAATGACTTGTAAATATGGATAAAATCTGAACATTGGTAAATAAAATTATGAAAAAGCTGTTTGCAAATATTACCTGCAATGTATCTGCTTTGCTTAAATTTCAAAAGGATTTTCAAATACGTGCTATTACCAATGTGGAAAACTTCAGTTTATTTCAACACTGAAGTATTGATATATTTATTCAAAAGCTGTGGCAAGATAAGTAACTTTCCTGAGAAAAGTAATGGTTGATTTTTTGGTATGACAGTCTTTCAAAAAATAAACTTTTTCAGGAGTATAAGGTAGTTGATGACGATATTGTAAAAAATTTTTTGAAGGTCTAAAGATGGTTTGATGGAGACATTCGAAATGCATCTGAACAAAGACATTATGCAGAATGGTATCCAAGCAGGGCAACACTGATTTCATGAATGAATCACACAACACACTCCAATAATCCAACTGTGATCAAATGTACAAATGCATGATAAAAAATTCATGATGTATGCAATAAAACTTTTTAAACTGTCATTATCTTTTCACAATATTTACGAAGCAGTGAAATATGAGATTGAAACACAAGTTTTCTTCAGAGATTAAAACTAGATATTAGATTTGGTCAACTACATAACTTAAAATATTGTTGCAATAAATTTAAGAGTGAAGTCTTTTGTCTACAAAAAAACATGCCATCTAATGTTTACTGCAGATAATTATATAATTTTTTTGTCCAGTTTATTTTATTGAAACCCTGTTGAAATTCTTTCAATAACATTCATTTTCCCATGCATGAAATTTGTAGGTCAACATACCCATGTATGAGACCTTTTACTCATAATTGGAGGTACAAAATGAGGTAACTTTTATAATGAAGAGTGACACTCAGAACACTTACCTGTGGCATTCCTTCTTCATGGAAAAATGCATCACATAAGGTCGACTAAACATTCACTTTAAATTATCAACGTTTTCTAAAATTTATGTTAAAAATTGGCAGAAGTACTCCCCCCCCCTTACATAAATCAAATATAAGTATACCAATACCTCTATGTTTGATCATAAGCACTTTCAATACAAAAAACAAAGACAAGGTGTTTATTTTGCAAGAAGGAATCTCTTACTTGTCTCCACAGCAAATTATCAACAGTAGACCTGTTTCTCAAAAGCCATTATGAAAAGACGAAAAACATTTTGTTCCCAAGACATACATTCATCTCTCTTACGTACATCATTTTCACAAGGATTTTGCATAAACAACTTGTCAAGGCAATAGATCGATAATAAATAAAACTTGCAAAATCATTACTTGATTTTATAATAGCAATAATAATTTCAATGAATGAGGTAAAATATTTTATAATTCCAGATTACTTATGATTAGAGATGATTTACTTAGATAAGTGGGATCATTGTCTAATTCACTGAATGTAAAATCAGTACCGTATAACAAATTGTTTTTATACAGTACTGTTTTTACAAGTTGTTTTCCAAGACTTACGTGTAATTGGTTGAACTAGAAGTACTCAATACAAATAAAGAATAATATTAAAAGTGTCCTTTGGAGATAAAGTCTCGCAGTTGCATTCCAAAATTTAAACTTGTTTATAGTTATTAATTCCGGAAATATGTTTGATTCTATCCCACATTTGTTTAAAAGTATAATGGCACTGTTAGTATTATTTATATATATAAAAAAAAGTCCGGGAATTCATTCGACCTTTTCAAGAATTTTTCAAAAGAGTGCTTTTAATGTTTGTGAGGAAAAAAATTTTAGTATCTGAAATTTTTAAAAATATTCCATGGACTCCTTAGATTCTAATCAACATCGCTGATCTCCTTAACTTAAAACAATTTAATTCATTTTCTCAGTTCATTAGAGGATATTTTTATGGGATACATTAGCACTTCCAATGAATATATATCTTTTGATTTCTGTTACTCCCCAACAATATTATCAAAATGAGTCACAATTCCATGGAAAAAATTATCTGTTTCATATATATATATTGCAAATTGGGAAGCTCTATTAATTTCAGTTTGTATTAATAGGAAAGTAATAATTACTGTATAAATATGGACTGTTAATACTGTATAACTTTATAGACTGTTTATTAACACCACATTATGAGGCAACATGAGGGCTATACTGGTGACATACCTTGTTTTCTGAACCTTTAAGTTGGCACCCCACTACCCGAACTTCCCCACCACATCAATGAGAGGACATTGATTCTTGATACATTTAACATGCATCATCTCTAAATAGGGAGTCTTAAGTGTATTAGAACTGAAACCTAAGACTCAACATAAAAAACGCTACCCATGAGTTCACGACCATGATCACTCAGTCACAGGAATATGCATGAAATGCTCAGAAAATTTTATTGTATAAAGGCAATGCATACACAAGGATGGGTAAAACAGTTTTGAAAAACCAACAGATTTTTAATTTTTAGCATAAAGGTTACAGCTCTGCGCTTTCAATCATGTTTTTTTTTTTTTTTTTAATATAACTCCTTCCAGTACGGCACTGGGCAAAGGTTTTTATCAGAAATTATATTTTCCATTTGCCAGCCTCTTGGAGTATAATTTTTTTTTCCATTTTCACAAAGAATGCCATGACCATTTAAATCTCAAACAATCAAAAACCTCAGGATTTTATTTTTCATGAGTATCACACTTTGAATCTCAGTCAAGCCGAGACCTGAGCTGCTCCCCCCCCCTCCAAATTTCAAATGACTCAGGAAGTTGGTGATGCAGGGGTAATTGATGTTCGCAATGCTAATGGGTTCGTTTAATAAGCAGACTATTATTTTAAAATGATTTCTGACAGCAAAAGCTTGATGCAGTTTGTAAATAAAATTGAATAGCCGAAAAATTGAGAGTGAGTGAGTGAGAGAATATTAACGTCGCACTGATTAGCAACATGAGGGCTTTTGGCGACGGTCCGCGTAATTTTGAACCATGGTCAAGTGACGCGGACGACACCTGAGCTGGCACCCCCCTCTCCTAACTACCACACCACACCAACGGGAGGACGTTTGAGCTCTCGACAGATTTAACGTGCATCGCTCCCCTACACGGCGGATCTTTAGTGGTACTAGGATCGAACTCATGACACGCTAGCCATGATCCGATGCCTAGACCACTCGGCCACCCGAAAAATTGAGAAGTCAACAAAAAAAGCACTACCCTCACCCAGGGTTTTCTTTGAATATCTTTTCTGAATGTGCTGTAATGGTAGATTCTAGTAACTTTATCAGTTAAAAGTATTTCTTGAAGGGTAACTGCACCTGGATAGTATTTATTAAGATAATTTTCAATTCAGCAATTTTATTTATACACTCTTAACAATTTCAAAAAATTAAGGTGATGGTAAATATGTAAAAAAATAGGACAGAAACTGACAATGATTCATACAAATAATTATTAGTTAACATTTTGTGTCATCTGATAAATATACTTTCAAAAGCATCATCACCTAGTTCTATTTTGTTTGTTGTTGTTGTTTTCAAAATACATTTTTCATTACTTTTCTTCCAACTGTGTAGCCACAGGATTCTTTTTATTATGTGAGCTCTTAATCTTTTTTTATTCACACTTTAACCCTTCTTTGCATGATGATGGAAGTTTCCATTGTAACATAAAAGGAACCAAAAATTGTACTCAAAACAGACATACTGTAAATTGTTTGTTGCTGGCAACTTTTTCATGACTATTCAAAATAAGGAACACAGCTCTGTTAAAAAAAATCAAATGTCACAATCATTAAAGCGGGTTTTAACTTGTCATTTCTGCTGTTTGTTGTGGTTGGAAGAAAAGTGCAATTTCTTGAATTTTTTTCCTTTCCTAATAAAAATGATAATGAGAGGAAAAAAGGTTTGTTTTTTGTGTTTCTGTTATTTTCTGTGCAATTTTTATCCAACACCCCAAATAATCTTCCCAAAACCATGTGGCAAAAAGTTACATCACTATACAGTTGTTTCACTTCTAATGTTAAAAAAATGTTTTTTACTAAATTTTTATTTTATGTTATTTTTGTAGAGAATAGAAGAGAGGGACATTGAAGATTACTTGGATTAGTTAGAATGTGGTTGGCTACAAAAAGATGGCCCTGATGTTGAAAATTCTGACGAGTACCCCAATGCAGATGGAATTAGAGTAATAATAATATTTTTTTTTCGTTATCATCAGGAATAAAAGTGATACAAAGAGAGATTTTTTTAATATTTTGTACTGAGTTTAACATGTAAATTTGCATAATGATGGGTATTTCGATCTCATACTGTTTTTTAATCATTTTATATTATATATTTATAATAGGGTTTTTTAAAACATTTTTCTTTAATCTAGAGCATAAATTATATAACCCCGTTTAATTCACACAAAAAAAAAAATCATGCAAAGAGTTAAGGGGAAAAAATCAGATAAATTAAAAGGTACCAAAATAATTATATTTTGAAACAATTGTCTTATGTCAAATTAATAGTAAATGAAATTTTTATACAAATATTGAACAAAATTTTCTCAGTCTAATTATTTTCATTTAAATACCCTAAACATATATTTTCAATTCGAATTATTACCGAGAGGCAATTTTTCTTTCCACTCAGCCTTCAGTATGAAGAGAGTGTCAAACTTAGACAGGCAGTCTTACAGATAGAAGCAAGTTGAAATTAAGTTAACTAAAATTTATGTTTTGTACTACAATATATTTCTTATTTTGCACAAAACTTCATTTTCCATTTCTTTACTAAAATAAATAATAAGATTTTTGCTGCTAATTATGAATAACTTTTAATTTTAAACATATTGCACAGTATTTGATTTATGCATTGAAACATTTTAATAAACACAGGAATATTTTTTTTCCTTAATGACATTTTTTAGGTATATTTCAAATAAATTATTTGCAAATAACACATTAAGGTATATCATCTTATGAAAAGTTTTAAAGATCTAAGTTTCCTTAACACACGAGAACTTGAGCTTAATTCCATTACAGGAGAACTTGTGCATGAAGCTTTCTATTCCACTCATTAAATTCAGCTTAAAACAGTGCAATACACAAAGATGGGATTAAGGGCTCAAACCCCATTTATAGACCAACATATTTTATTTTCTCTAAATGATTGAAAAATTACTACATATATATATATGCTTAGAATTAATGCAAAAACATACAAATTTAAAATATTTATTAAAATTTACATGTTTTAAACAATCCATTCTTGATCACATCTAAATTAGCATGGAATTTTCAAATATATATGATGTGATTAGGACAGATAGACTTGTTACATTTTACAGTTTCTTTTTCTTCCTGAGCAATAATAACAAAATCTCAGTTATATTTCACCTGACCAAGTTTCCTTACAGTCTTATTCTCTTACAAAACATTTTTTTTTTTTTTTTGCTCCCCTCTTCAACTGAAATTGTGTGAATCTGAGATTTGGCATAAAAATGACATTTTATTAGGTCTAGAGTCATCAGAAATAACCTTTATTTCTTCTATAATTCCTGTGTTTAGCCTGGATAAAATTTAACAATCTATGCCTCCAATATTTATCAGAAGAAAGAAACTGTCAAAGGCCTTTAACAAGCTTGAATAATAAGTGGAATAATAGACAGAATAAGTAGCTTTCATTTCATAAGTATCTACACCCAGTGCCAATTTAAGCTCATTTTGGGCCCTGGGTGCAGAAGGTCTACAGGTCCCCTTGGCACTGTCCAATTGAAATTTATAACCAGAGAATCTAGTTAAGTCCAGCTCATCTGAGCCCTTCCAGACACTTCTGGGCCCCCTAGGCACCCATCCCAAGTGCCCAATGGATAAACCAGCACTGTCTACACCACCTTTAGAAAGATAATAGAAAGTTATATTATCACGTTTGGCAGCATTATCATTGGTTTTGTTGGTTTTCTTGTCACTGGGGAAATTGAACTGACTAAAACAAGTTTGTTCTTCTATGTTGGTTACTAAAAGAGACCACAATACTTTTAAGAAAAACAAATGAAGAGCCACAGGTTCTTAACAAGTTGATGTTGTTTCTAATCCCTAGTTGGGCTATCTAAAATTATAGACCAGTGGTCTTCAAACTGTGTTCAACGGAACCCTGGGGTTCCACAAGTCACAATAAAAAGAACGAGAAAAATAAATATATATTTAAAATGGATTTACATTCTCTATGAAGTTTGTATAGTTACAAATATCTAAAGATGATCCCCCACCCCTATTCATTAAAACTGAAAATTTTGTTTACATATAATAACTTTATTTTGAAACTTTTATTATAATTTAACAAAAAAATATTAAAACATTTTATCTTTATATATACACTTCCTTCTAGATTGTGAATATTCTACTGTTTGCTATCTCAGGTTTCACGAGATAATTTTATACTCATTAGGTAGCACAATGTCTTGCAAAACAAAATAGTTTTCTAATTGATAATGCCTTTTTTTTGCATTTGTGGACAAAACACATATAATGAAGGAGAGGAAACAACTTATCAATAGATTCAATGTTAAAATCTAAATCTAAGAAACAACAGCTTCTTAAATTTTAGGTTACAAATTCTCTCATGTAAAATATAGGATTTTTCCCACAGCTACAGACATTTTAATGCCATTCAGAACATTGTGTTTAAGCAAAATATATTTCTCAACGTAAGTGGCAACAAAAACAAAATATAAAAACAAATTAAACTCAGAATATATGTAATGCGCTTGGATTTAATCTCAATTGACCTAGGCATTAACACTTTGTGTGGAAAAAAAAGCAAACACATATCCCAGTTACTAAATATAATACATTAGGTGACATTTGGTTCACAAATTAATATTATTAATGAGTAAATTATATTGAAAATTTAGATTAGAATTTTTTGATAATAAATGCAATACACTTTTTTTTTGCCTTTACATAAAATGCTTATAACATGTTGATCTACTTTAAATATTATTTTGAGATATATTCTTCGAAGTATGGGGTTCCACAAAAACACTTCCTCGTTCTAAGGGTTCCGCAAAAACTCTTTCTTGTTCTAGGGGTTCCATGAAAGCATCTTTAAGTTTTAGGGGTTCTGTGAGTTGAAAAAGTTTGAAGACCACTGCTATAGACCGATTCCTATCAGTCCGCATACTTATAAAAAACCCGAGAATAGAAGAGTTTTTAAGAACACCTTTTTCAAGTTGAGCATCGTAAACTGTGTTCTGGTGATGCCTGAGCAGTGTAACACTTCCTACAGATCTTAAAAACTTTTAGCCCCTGTTCAAAGGTGACAGATTTCAAGTGTCCACTGGCAAATCAAGATATGCAAGTCTTCTGAACTCTATGAACTTCAAAGGGTAGGGCACCACCAGGGTGCTATTGTGGATACCAGACATGCTCAGGAGGAGCTTTCTTGAGATCCCTTTGCTTTTTCTTTCAGATAAAACTTTGCTGAACTTAGAAGGCATATTAGGCTGGGGAGTGTCTAAAGTGACAGCCTTTGCTAGTAAGTCTGCTATCTCGTTACCAATAATTCCGACATGGGAAGGAATCCATTGAATATGGAATTCAAAATTTGCAGATAATTTGTCAATCATCCTCAAGTCCTGCTATGCTGCCTCAACATGACGAGGGGGTGACACTGGGTGAAATAGGCGAAGTATATTGGGAGCCTAACTCCAGGAAGGGTCAACCTAGGCATGAAGGCCATTTCAATATGCCCAGCTAAAGTGAGCAGGCAAATCCTTTGGAGACAAATCAGATTTTTACCACTGGTGCTCCAGGTCTTTTGACCCACAGAAGTTGTAAAACTTCCCCCTTTTACAATGAGTTTTGTTCTTAACCTTCATAAAACTTAGGGACAGTTCCTTCTTATTTTTTCGAACAGTTTCTATTACTTCTCTTTAAAAATTTAAAGTTCTAAAACCAGTGGATCTAAGGTAAAATAGTTGTCAATTGTTATTTCTTCTCCTGGGTTTAGAATTGGTTTCGCTTACCATATTAGCAGACTTGCAGTATTTTCTACTTTAAATTCCTGTCAGGTTGTTTCACGTAATAAATTTCAACTCTTTCAATGGTGTACAATTTTATTATAAAGTTGACAAATATAGAGGTGAAAGACACATTAGGAAGATTTAACTAACCATAAACATAAATCAGAAAGGTCAGAACTCCATATGAGAAAAATTCTCACTCAGAACATAAAATTACAGAACTGGTGTAATGAGGAATTCTTTCAATTTTAGCTGATGCAATATAAAAAATGTCTACTACCAAATTACAAAAGTCCCTAATGTCACAGTGAGAATATCTAACACTAAGGAAAAAGCTACAAAATTCAGCTACAGAAAGTAGCTCTCACCTATCATTATAATAAACAAATTAATTATACATTTATCATAAGCATGAGAAAAAGTCTCATAGCATGAATTCTTGCAGGTTAAATTAATCAGATTCTTTTCTTTAAAACACAAATTTAATTCAGTAAATATCTTACAATAGAAGACTACTTAAAATTACTTGGAATATAATGTGAAGATTTTCCTATCTATATTTAAATGAACATGAAATATATGAAAAATTTAAAGTTTGATTTTAAATAGCACATTTACAAACTAACTTACTCTCTGCAAAATTCAAGATAATGCCTCTTTTACACTGCACTGATAGAACACTTAAACCATTAATCTTGCTATGTCTAAGTATTTTATTATGTGCAGTCTTCGATAACTGAGATATAAATGTACTTTTGCCTGCACCTTTTAGTCCAAGGACAACAATCTTCTTCACTGGCTCATCTGTAATCTATAAAAGAGCCATAATTAGCTAGTGTATAAAACTAACACTTCATTCCAAATTCTACTGAAAAATTGATTATTTATTAACATCAAACTACAAAGGCTATAAATTTCAAAATTTTCACAAGAAAATCAAGTCTAAAGATAAGTTAAATATGATGTTGAAAATTAAATAGCCAAATAAAAGTGAATAAATATATTTTGAAGGAATTACATATATTCTGAAAACAATATATTTAATTTCTTATCACAATATAAAAGATTTTTTCTTTCCAATGTACAAAATATACAGTGGTGGACAAAATTGTGGACACTTTTTAAAATTGTTATGTTTTTAAAGTTTGTATGCTTATAGAAAATGCTACATTGCACAAAATGCAGTCTTTAATATCATTTTAAAGAGAATTTAATACAAAATTCAATACAAAAAACAAAACTCAAATATTTGCAATGCAAAAAAGTTATGCTGCAATAACTATGGATATACGTTAGATACTGACGATAACAGTGAGTTATCAGTACTTAGTGAGGTAGTCTTTATTTTTTATTACAGCTTCACATCGATATTTCATTGAGCTAAAAATAGTTTTAATCTCTTCCTTTGTAATTACATGATGCCAGGAAACAGTTATATCCTCAATTAGTTCCTTTCTATTTCATGGGTACCTCATTCAGGCAAGAGTTTTCAAACACTGCCACAAGTTTCCGATAGGATTGAGATCAGGACTGTTTTTTGGCCAGGACAACAACTCAATGATCTTAGAATGATACCAATCTTTTGATTACTTTACAATGTGGCGAGGAGCTGAATCTAACAGAAAAATAAATGAAGCATTGTTGGTAAATAGATCCCTGATGAAAGGTAGAAGTTTGGGTTCTAGAATGGTGTCAATGTATCTTTTGACATTCCATGTCCCATCGATGATATGAAGATGACCAGTAACATCTGCTGATATGCATGACCAAATCATAAAACTATGTGGGTATTTCACAGTTGCCTGGATGCAATCAGGATGTAGTGTTTCTACTATTCTACATCTTACATATTTTCGGCCATCACTACCAAATAACAATACCTTAGTTTTATCTCTCAATATAACTTGTGATCACTAATCGTTTGTCGAATTAATGTGTTCCTGTTATCATGTATTGGTTGTGTATTTGCTTTCAAATTATCAGTCCTTAATTTTCATTTTAAATCTTTATTATAATGACACACAAACAATAAAATATAAATTAAAAAACTACTATTTTGTGGGTAGGCACACCCACTGATTTCAGGATCTCATTATCCACCAAAGTTGTTTACAGACTGATTGAATCACCCATAAGTTAGGGAAGGTTCACGCATATTTCCTTTAGGGATTACTGAGAAGCAAACCGCGACAACTGTAGCCTTTTTAGCACTGCTATAAATTGAGATAAGGCTTTCTTCGTGGAATTCTACCTCTTACTCTAAAATCTACGAATCTTCTCCTGATTGTTTTTGAACTGATAAAAACACCAGCATCATTCAAATCACTTCTGACAGACAATGACATTCTTCTATATTGGAGACATAGTATTTTTGTTCTTCTGTCATTAAAAGATGTGGTGCACCTTTTCCTGGTTTGTTTTTTATTAAATATGTGTGTGTGTGCGTGTCCCCTGACATCTTAAACAAAACTTTCAGTCTCCAGATGTAGTCACTGAACCACCCACCGGTCTTGCACTTTTAACATAGGAAAGACCACTTTCTCATCATACATCTCTTTCTAGGTGTAATATCAACTCTTTTCTTTGATGGCATTGCTTCTTGACTAAATATCATTGTTGTCCTGGTCAGGAAACAGTCCTGACCTCAATCCTATTGAAAATTTGTGGCACTGTTTGAAAACTCTTGCCTGAATGAGGTACCCATGAAATAAAAAGGAACTAATTGAAGATACAATTGTTTCCTGGCATCATGTAATAACAAAGGAAGAGATTAAAACTACTTTCAGCTCAATGAAACATTGATGTGAAGCTGTAATAAAAAATAAAGACTACCCCACTAAACAGTGATAACTCACTGCTATCATCAGTACATATATATATCTAATGTATATCGATAGTTATTGCAGCATAACTTTTTTTGCATTGCAAATATTTGAATTTTGTTTTGAATTTAGAATTAAATTATCTTTAAAATGATATAAAAAAACTTTGCATTTTGTACAAAGTAACATTTTCTATAAGCATACAAACATGAAAAATGTAACAATTTTAAAAAGTGAACACAATTTTGGCCACCTCTGTTGAAAATTTAAAAACTTCAAACCATAGATATCATACGATTTTTTGATTAAGAGAAGATTAGAGTAACTATTGGATCTGATGGAGCTTCTTGGGTATTGTACTTTATAGTGTAATAACGATTTCATTTCAGCTAACTATTTTGGTAATCTTGATGCATTGAAATGTGGAATTATCTTGATAACTATCATATTCTGTTCTATTAGTCACTATTTGTTACTTATAATAAACAATGTTTCTGTTGAAAAATTTTAAGAGATTTCAGCTTCAACATTCATTCCATTTTTTATTTCAAATTTATTATTTTTTTTTTGTTTAGAGTGTGTGTTTGGTTAGTTTTCCCAAACAGTATGACTGAGGAGTATAATTCACATTATTTTGTGATTTTTGAAGCACAAGGGGAAAATACCTGTTACTTAATGATGCATTAATAAAAGTTTAATTTCTTATTACATTGGATGCTTAATTTGCACAAAAAAAACATGCATTTCAAAGGTTGAATTTATTCAGGAATGATGCGAGAGAGATGAATAAGCATTGTATTGGAAGGTCCATGAGAAATAACACGGTTGGTTTGAAAGAAACAAATTCAATATTATGCAGATTTTTATGAGGACAGTATGTGAGTATATAAGGTCAAATAAACTCTACCACACTTAATAAATTTTTTGGAGAAAAAAAATGATATTGATATTGCAAAGAATCAATATTAGAAAAAGTATATATTTTCAATGCTTAAAATCAAATGTACCTAATGCTCTACTACAAATGAATACTCATAACTTACAGATTTGCATTTCTAAATAAAAACAGTACAAAGATAAATCTTTCAATACTTAAATAGACTTACAATGGTTATTTTGATGCTTTTAATTACCTCAACCCAAAAAAAAACACCAAAAAAATTTATATATAACTCTTATTTTCCAGAACTAATAATGAAAGAAAAAGTTTATCCTCTCAAGTTTTAATATATATATATACTGTCTGCCTTTTGTGTCACATATTCCTTTCAACCTACCTGCTGCAACCAAGTATTGGGCTTCTGAGAGGCACCTTTCTTTAAAATATTTCCAGACCCTAAGATTCATGAATGCTAAAGTAAAGATATAAAAGAACAAAAGAAAATTCAAGAATTCAAACTTCAATCAAAGAACAGTGTACCTAACTCAGTAACTATCTATTATATTTGGGTTCAAGATCCTTTCTGCGTAGAGAGAGATGTTAGTTTAACTATATACAGTCAGACCCCCATTTAAGGAACTTATCAGGACCAAACATTTCATTCATTAAATCTGGTTATTAATTATATCAGGTTGATAACAAAATGCAAATTTTTTGCACTTACCTTTTGGAAATTCTATACTAAGCAACTATACAAAAATATTTACAGTTAGAAATTACACACTTCTTATTCAACAGCTAAAAATACTAAAAATGAATTATTAGAAAGTTAATTAGAAATTTTAAAATACAGATGAATAGATGTTTGAAAGTCTTTTTGATTCCTGACACAAAAACAGTTCTTTTTTCAACTTTATACAGAGAAAAGAAATGCTGCATCATTTACATCCTGCTTCAGTATATTTTCAATCAATGTAAAAAATTAGAAAAATGTAACAGATTTGATAAGAGTTTCATTATCAATTTCTGCATCAGAATTGCTATTTATATTGACTCCGAGAAATCAACAATTTCCTTAAATTCAATTTCAGTTAAGCAGTCCGTCATCAAATGTAACATTTTTGCTAAAATCTTAAAATATCCCCTGTGTTGTGGAGTAGGATGAAATAAGAAAGGAGAACCCTGTCCTATTCAAAACTCACATAATAGGTTACTCATGACTCATTTGTACCCATAATATAAAATGACATTCTGCACCCTTTGCCATCAAAATTGGAAACTTCCAAGAAAAATCTTTTTTTGTTTCAGTATAAAAAAAAACGTTATTCGAAAAAAAATTCTAACTAATAAAAAAAATTGCAAATAAAAAAAAAATTCAGCTGTTGAAAAAAATCGTTAATTCAGGGTTTATTATTTCGCTAAGTGGGGGTTTTTGCCTTCATTTTAATCGGGGAAAGAGAAAAATGTTTTAAATCATGAAATTTATTAAATAGGATTTGTTAAATTGGGGTCCGACTGTATATATACTTGACTTCTTTTCAAAATATTTTAAATGATAAAAAAAATTTAATAAATAATTTTATTAATTTCATTCAAGTCAATATTTTTTATTGAAAATTATCGCATTTCCCTTACAATAAAATATCAAATAAGCTGTTATGTAACTCAAATTATAACACTTTTATAACACATTTTGCCTCTTTATGTATATACCTTGCCCCTTTTTAGACATAAAAAAATTTTAGAGCTAAAAGATACAAATACAGCATAGTAATTTTTGAAACTATGCTGAGGAAACCTACCGACAACGGGAGAGAGCAAAAACAGCATTATGCAACCAATTAAAAACTACTAACAGTTTTTAAAAAAGTCTCAACAGAATTTCATGCCAAAATTAAAAAGAATACATTTCATTTAAAAACGGGAACAAGGTTGGAAACCTCAAATTAATGAAGTTTGTTTACAAAAATTGACTTTGTTTTGAGAGAAAAAGAAAATCTTTATTTATAAACAGAACTGTATTGGTTTCACTACATTAAACCTATTAGTTTTCACTGAATTTTTTTTTAAAAATCTGTATTAATGTAATATATAAATACTATGTAATATAAATAACTGAAAAAATCAACACAGATAAATAAGTGCGGACTAGAAGGAAAAATTAGATAGGACATTTAAAGGTTTGATCGTTAGTATTCGTGGGTAATTTCAAATTGTTTTTAAAAATATTTACATAAGGCTCAAGATTCTAAATACCATAAAAAAATACCAAATTCCCTAATCCTGAAGCCGATGATCTACACCCCCACACAAGAACAGCTCTGGCTCTATGCTTCACTGTTCTAACTAAATTTTGGGAGATTCCTCATTTTTTCTAATCAAAACTATTAAGTACCCATCAGAACCAAAAATGTTGAATTTGCTTATCATCCAAACCAATTTGCTGTCACACACACACAATGTTGAATTTTTTAAAACAAAACCCTAAGAATTTAGTTGGAACAGTGAAGGATGGAGCTGGTGGTGTTCTTGTGGGGGGGGGGGGATCAGCTTCAGGATTAGGTATTTTTTTTTATAGTATTTAGAATCCTGAGCTTTATTTACAGAATAATTTTAAATTACCCACCCAAAATTTAGGTACTGAAACTGATCTCCTTTTTTGACAAGATAATGACCCCAAGCAGACTGCTCTCAATGTATAAAAATCGGTGTCTCTATAACTGTCCCCAATTTCTGAAACACCTCCTAAATCACCCGATTTAAGCCCAGTAGAACATATTTGGGGAGAATTTGAATTTTTAAAAAAACATAACTTATAAAAACAAAATGAGAAGTAAAAACAATTTTACTAAAAGAATGGAAGTATATCAATGATGAAATTTTTAAAAAATGATGAAATCTATATCAAGGTGTTTAAAAGCGGTTGTGGTCACTAAAAGATATACAACTAAGTACTAAATTAAGACAATATTTAAAGCTATGTTGAGCTTTTTAAGTGTACAAAAACTTTTATGGCATAATCTTTGGGTAGTTTTTTGATTCTTAAATTTTTTAAAAAAAATAGTTATACTATGCTTTAAAAATTGATTACATTATTTAAATATTAACAAATTACAGGTATTATAAAAAAATTTACAATTTCGATACATTAATTTTTATAAATCGAAAACATTAAATTTTATAGAAAATTGAAAGTGTACGAATACTTTTGTGGGCCAATTTATTTGCATAGTGGTGAAATTCAGCAGGTGTCTAATGGTTGCAAAGATAGTAATATATGTTTGCAAATAATAGGTTAAAAACAGACAGCCGTTAACTATTTTCAGAGCTCACCGATTCGACAATTTCACCACAAACATTAATATTCCTTTATTTTGTGACACTCTACTTACAGGTGCTTCTTCAAAACCTTCATCTATCAGTCGATTTCTATTTTGATAATATGAAAAAAATTTATAAGCAGATAATCCTATAACAGCACATCCACCGACAACTAAACATGCCTTCGACCAGTAATTTTGAGCAGCACTTTGTGAAACTGACATGATAAAAGATTGACAGTAATACACAGTTTGCCAAAATTTCAGGTATGACAGGAATGCCGACACCAGAATACTGATACCGTTAATGAGAGTGCAATTGCTCTAAAGGAGGAGAGAAGGAAGTAAAAAAAATTCTGCAGGGTTATAGAGATTAGTCAGTACTAGGGCCTATTAAGAGGAGTGGATCGAGAAAGCGCTTTTTACCACGAAATTGTATTTGAATGCAATGCTAGCGCCATCTGTTGTCTAAAATATTATTTATTTTTGTGAATATATCTCATGATTATCTTCCAAACCTCAGTTTAATCTGCAATTAATTTAGAAAATGAAAAATAATTTATTGTATAAAAAATAAATATGACTGAAAAAGCCAAATATATTGGATTTTGTAATTTCATTAAAATATCTATACTTTTGCTTTGAGTGAAAAAAATGTAAGCATAAAATATTAAAAAAATAACCTAAATTTTTATATAACATGTAAATTAATTCAACTAGATTTAAATTCTATTCTTTTTTCAAAAGAATTTAAGTAATATGTCAACTTATCAAGTAGTTTTTTAAAAGTACCTTTTAAGAATAACTTTCTCAATATAATATAATGTACATGTATTAATATTATATTAATACAACATTTGAGCTATTTTTTTCAACACACACATTACAATATATTGAAATCAAATATAATCACCAGAATATCATATTTTACTAGCATATTTATGCCAATAATTAAATTATTAAGTTGAGTAATCTTGTGGTAACAAATGCTATCAATATTTTGCAAAATCTTATGTGGAATTGAAAAAAATATTTTCAGTCATGTAAAATTAAAATAGTGATTTAATGTAGAACATACATTGGAAAATAACATATTAAAAAATTACGGGCATTGTAACTTTTTGTTTTACATGCCTTAACAAATTTTAAATGCAGCATTTTTCTCAGAATTTCAGTTTAGAAGGTATAAAAGTTCTAATCCCTAAGACTTTTTTTCTGTTCATCACAGAGCAGTGAAAATTTTTGTATATACTCCCAAACGTATGTTCTATAAAATTAAGTATGGATTTAAAACTGAGATCTCAAAAAAAAAAAATTTTCTTTCAGGTTTTTTTAGAAAAACTATCAAAAATCAACAACGGAATAGATTTTCAAATCCATATTAACTTTTCTTTGCAATAATCTAAGAAACATAAATAACTTTAAGAGACTAAAAAATTTTAAAAAATGAACATTTTAAAAAATAAAAAGTAACATTTTCCAAAATAATTGACAATTAGCTTTTCAAGTAATTGAAATATAATAAATTATACCGAAACATTTGTCTCGCTTGTCTATAAAAATAGATATTGCAACACTTTTCATTAGGTATAACAAGAAAGATAATGAAACAATTAATAAAATAAAGCAAAAAATAACAAGAAATCAAAAGTAAAAATTATCCAAAATTAAAATAAAATGCGACAAGAACTTCAGCAAAAATCATTCGACTAATACAGCAATACAAAAATAGTATAGGACTATTCAATTATTTTAGTTTCCATGTTATATAACAGATGCCGTTAACAGTGTATTAAAAAAAACTATCAGGGTAAAACAGCGCTGTCTCGATCCACTCCTCTATTAAGTGAACTGAAATGATACTGACAGACAACAGGAGCCCTTAAGACTCCCGGTGACACGCCACCACGAAAACCCGAGTGTAATGTTAATCCTATGGAGTTTCTTATAATTCAATTTACGTCTAAGGTATTGCTTTTAACTGTATGAAACAAAATGCATCCTACAGATATAAAAAAAATTCATGTTTCTCTTAATTTCGATTTTTTTAAAAATATTTTTAAATATTTATTAAAAGCTTGAAAATCTACATTTAGTGCCTTGAAACGATCATAAAAATATTTTCAATTATCGGATAAAAAAAGTAAAAAATCGGAAACCCTTTATTTTTTAGGCTCTTTCAAACGCATATACTTTAAAATTTTTAAACTAATTTATTTGCGAGTAATTAAATAAGTCAGCATTGCATATTTGGAATGAGGGGAAAGTAAACTTGTAACTCCGCCTTCTTGCGGAAGGATACATGAAATTTTCCCTGCGTTCCCTTGGTGAAAGGTGGTAATTTATGACTCTTCCATGGATTGTGTAACAGAGATGTTTCCCCCCCCCCAAAATGAGTCTTGTTTTCTAAGAATCTATAGGCATTCAAGATACTATTTACAATTACGTCATTCTTAGGAAAGTTTGAGTCTGTGCTTGAAAATAACTACAAATACGTTTTTTACAAAAAGCTATCCTCTGCTTTTTATTCCACCTTTCTTAAAATTATTTATATATACTAAATAAGTTATATTTTATTAATAATTAAAATGAACAATTAATATTTATTAAATGCATTTGAATCGTCAGGATAAAGTGAATCAGTTTTCGCATTCTTTTCTTACATATCTCCAAAATTGAAATTCATGTGTTTTTTTCCAAGTTTAAGTTATTTGAATATCAGCTGTTTTAAAATTTATTTTGCACAGTTTATTTCAGTTATTAAATAAAATGGATCATCGTCGCAGCTTCAAAAAAAAATTATTTCTTTCGGCTAAACAAAAACAGAATATAGGACAGAATTTCAGGAATTGGAAAAAAAAGTGTGTATTTCTTTTTTCTAAATTCTTGTTCCGCTGTTCATTTCAAATATTGTGAAAGTTTCCACATACTAAATGGACTTATTGATCATCGCATTTTTAATAAGATTCAAATATTCCGAAGATGAAATACCATTGGTTTAAAATAAATCAGAAAGTTTTCCATAATTTTAAGAATATTTTTAGTAACATTAATAATTTCTTCTCAAAACATATAAATTTCAATTAATTTATTTACTATTGCTACTGATGTTTTTATTCCATTTTTATTTCCTTCACTGAAAATTCAAATTAGAAATAACATTGCAGAATTTTTTTTTTAAATTTCTGTCTGGAAAGCAGTATTTACATTTTGCATTTTCATTTATACATGTATTTCATATATTATTCAAGATAACTCATCAATGCTTTTTTTTTCTTTTCAAAATGAATTCTAAGTTAATGCGCCATGAAGAATCACTGAGAGTACAAATACAGGCAAATAGTTCCACAATTTTAAAGCTCAAGCCAGCTTCTGAAGACCCACCGTGTAGGGAAACGATGAACGTTAAATCTATCGAGAGCTCAAACGTCCTTCCTTTAGTGTGGTAGTTAGGAGATGAGGTGCTATCTCAGATGTCATCCTCGTCACTTGACCATGGTTCAAAATTACGAGGTCCGTTACCAAAAGCTCTCGTGTAGCTGAACAGCTTGACGTTAATATTCACTCACTCACTCCACAATTTGAATGTTTGACACCTGAGGAATTATAGAGATCTTCCCCAAAAATCCCGGGAAATTCTGATTGGAATGGGGTTTTACGAAAACACTTTCTAGTTCTAGGGGTTCTACAAAAACACTTTCATGTTCAAAGGGTTAATTGAGTTGAAAAAGTTTGAAGACCACTGCTCTAGAGCCATATATGTTATTTGCGACAGACTTCGTAATTCTAAGCCAAGGGTGGCCAACCCACGGCCTTGAATAATTTTGCGGCCCTCAAGATTCATAACAAAATATGATTATTTTGTACAATATTTTTGTTTTTAATGTAGTGTTTTGTAACAAATGTGCTTCATAACTGTATCTATTTTATATTACCTTTCTTTTATTTTAATACATTCTTAGAAGTGTGCGGTATTGCAGCGCAGCATCACACTCGATTCCTATAACTCCATCGCGCTGCCTATTGCTAGAATTAGACATATTTGATCCTTGCATTATTATTATAAATTATCTATGCTTGTATAGATGAAAAATAATGAAATCAATAACAATTCATTCCGTTTTAAATTTTCATTCCAATAAATGTTAGTGATGGGTCTAAATATAATATAAAGATATATAATTTTTGTTTGCAGCCCGCAGGATTATAATGTTTTTCCGAAGTGGCCCGCAAGGTCATTTGAGTTGGCCATCCCTGTTCTAAGCCAAGATCGGACAGCGAGAATGACACTTGAGTTTACAGTTTCTTTGTATTCTTCATGAACTTTTTTGAACTTGGGAATCTTGCGTCTTTAGTCATTATGGTATATAGTCCTCCACGGTTTTAAATGCTGATTTAAATTCTTTTTATTGTTTTTTATAAAATATATTGCTGGTTTCTGTTTGTGATATTAAAAATATAACATTAGTGTGATTTATAAGAAAAATATTTAGTATGATTGGTGAAAAAAGTTAATTTAAATTAAAATCTGGAATACAATAACTTTAAAACGATTTTGTGATTTGCCGAGACGGGTAAATCCAAAGCAGAATGTATGCGGGAAAGAAGTACAGCCGAAAAGAATTGCACAAAATTCAACTCCACGCAGCAGGTACTTTTTTTTGTTTTTTTGCAACGAACACAAATCTTTCAGAAACAAACGGCCGAACCAATTACTGCTTTACCAAATCTGTTTGTCAGTCAGGTAACTTTACGATTGTCCGCTCATAGCTTTTTTGAATGATGAGCTCAAGCTCGAAATATATCGACCGAAATATATCGACAACTAACAGTGGTACTGTTATTCACGTTGTTTTTCAAAGGTTATTAAATACTTTAAAATCTCAAGTATATGTGTCATATTTTAGTCATTGTAAGTCTATTGTGTGTGTGTCTTCCCCAAATTGAACAAGAATATTTATTTTTGATAAAAAATTACATGACTCTTTGTGTTAATTAAATAAAATTTTCATTAAAGATAAAATTATTTGATAGAAAATTATTTCCAATCATACCCGATTAATTTTTTTCAGGATTTATGTTACTATTGCGTATTTACCAGGATAACATGTCAGATGTTACACATGATATGCGACTACTGTAAGACTCGTTCCTTTTTTTTGTAACTAAATTTATATTAGAAATTCCAACACTAAAACTGTTCTTCCAAAAAATTGTGAGGGTCCTAAAACCAACACACAATATACTTTATCAGTGGCGTAGCTAGGTATCCAAAGGTCTCGGTGCAAAAAAAAAGAGAGAATATTGGTGGAGTTTTATTAATTAAAAATATATTAGAGTATTTTATATATATATATATATAATACTCTAATATATAGGAAAGCAAAGCTATACAGACTACTTACATGTATGCACATGAGTTTCCTTGTGAATTTAGTGATTACCCAGGTTCGATTTGACATGTGATAGAGAGGAAATGATAAAAGGAATATGCACAAACAAGAAAATAAAATACAAAATTATTATAATTATTTAAAATAAAACACACGAAAAAACAGAGGAGGGGGGTCAAAATTACATCAGTCTGTTGCAGATACCAGATTGCGAAACATTGAAACAGGAAAATAGCTTATTTTGAATCATATTGTTATAAAAAATAAAATGACCAAGAAGAAATAGCTCCCTGTGTAGATTTTTTTAGATCTATGGTAAGACATTTCATGGAACTTGATGTTTATTTTCAAGTAAAGATTAGAAAAATGAAAAAATTGAAAAATAATATAAACTTTTTAAAAAGTAAAATTCGACACACAATACACAAACAAAGAAAAGAATTTAGGGGAATTCCTTACAAGGTTTGAAATGACTTTCAACGGAGTTGCCATGATTACAGCTATGTAACAATCTTTTATATTTATACTTCAGTTATGGGAGAAATTATCGCAAGCTCGACTTGCTTGGTGGTCAAGTCGTGAGTGTCCCCTGAGCTCAAGGGCCCCTAGCACTACCTAGCCCATTGGTAGTTACGCCACTGTACTTTTTTATATTTATATAAGATTTTTTTTTGTTACATGTCTTAAACCGTTTTTAAATAAAATTATTGAACTGAATCGGAAATAAAGAACTGACCTGAAATATTTAAGGATAGAGAATAATTTAAATCTCATTACATTATTCATTCCATTAATTTTATATATTTCTCTTGTGATTAAACTGTTTAAAAAAGGATTTTGATGCAATTTAGTATTAAAGAATATCACAGAAAATTGTTTTGAATGTACAGAAATATATATAAAAAATATAAAGGTTTTTGCCTTAACTAAAACTTACATTTTTATAAAATTCAAATGAAAAACTGATGTTCCTCAAAACAGAAACGAAACAGCGTAAAAAAAGCAGTTTCTTTGTATAACTAGAATGTCGGGCACAGTTTCCATGTAATTGAAAACTGCCATGGGGTGGGCAGCAAAAGAGGGGTCAGTTGTCATATAAATAGTCTTCAGTTGGTTGTAAACTGGACCCTCCAAGAACAAAAATAGAAGGCGAAAGATAGGAAGGGGGGAGGGTTTCCTGTCTCGAGCTCCCTTTGCACTTAGAATCCCTCTCTCAACTGTTGTAGGAGAGGCTTATATGATTCTGTGACGTCATTTTCTTTCATCATGACAGCTGTCAGAACACAATCATTAGAAAATGGGATCAAGTAAAAGCAAATTTGGAAAAATAATAGCTTGAAAAAAATGTTTATTACAAAGTCAAGAAAATATTGAAAATTAAGAAAAAAGGCACATATGATTTATCTTTTATGAAGGAACTATTTACCTCCGATCATTAAGACCAGTACTCATGAGTACTTGGCCTTCCCTTTAGAAACGCCCATTCCCCCCTTCCAGAAGAGGGCGCTTTCATCGATTTAGAGTTGGAATTTCTGTCTACGGGACCCTTAATCCAATATAGCACAATCGTCGAGTCACTCCACAGTATTAATCTATTAATATCCTTGAAAATTCTCTTAAAATGTTTCACTAATCTAGAGACAATTACAGCACCCATTAATTCTAGCCTAGAAAGCAGTGGCGTAACGGAAAATAATTGGGCCCCCCGCAATGTCAGGTCTTGGGCCCCAAGCCGGAACTTATATATATATATGTGTGTGTGTGTTTTGTATATATATATACTTGCTAGAAAACTTGCTTAAACTGGAATTTGAATTTTTTTAAAAGTTATATTTTATTTAGTTAATTCCGTATTGAGAATAACTAAAGTAAACTCGGTTTGCTTTCATAGCTTTTAAAATTAAAACAAGTTTGTAGCAAAAATCAAGTAGGAAAAGTCTGCGTTCACTGATTTAGTAGTAACTATAAAAATTATTTAAAAAGAATAATGAGCTATTTAATAGCTGGTTGGATAACACCGTGTTTTGAGAACCTCCTGAAGTCGTTTCGGCATTTAATTAACAAGTCTATAGTAGTTACTTAAGAGGTTATCTTCTCTAATTCTTTCTTTAAGCAGTCTTCAGCATATCCTTGCTAGATTATTGTGTTGACGAATCCTACGCTCCAGAAAATCCCATAGACGTTCTATAGGATTCAGACCAGTTGACTGCGTGGGCTTGATTTGGGACATTATAAAAGAGCTAAAGCTTCACAATCTCAGTGGTATGCTTAGGATCGTTGTCGCCTAGGTCGAGTTTGGTGGCATTTTCCTTTAAATTGTTTTTTTAGGACATCGAGATAATCGTATTTGTTCACAATTGATTCGACGTACTCCAACTTTCCAACACCATTGCTCGCCATGTACCCCCACACCATAACACCACCGTAACTTTACCGTTGGTTCTTAATGCTCTTTTTGAAACACTGTGCAAAGGTTTCTCCAATTTACCACCTTTTATGCCAAAAATGCAAAATTCACTCTCATCGGAGAATATCAAAGTCGTCCAGAACTTCGGAGGCATATGAATATGCTTTTTTGCAAAAGCTATCTGTTTCAGCCGGTTGGCCATTGAAATATAAGACTTTTTGCAAGCCAGTTGACTACGGTATCCGGCCTTTTTCTAGCTTTTTCTTGCAGTATTTGCAGAATTGTTTTTCTTTAAGTTCTAATGATATCTATTTTTTTTCAGTTGCCGTTATAAAAGCGGGGTTTTTTTCCCCACCAAAGACATCATACTTGGTTTTTCTCTGATTGTGATTTTAGATGGACAACCTGAACGAGAGAGGTTTCGGTGTATGAACTCCTGTTGATTTAAAAAAATTCATAACACGCTGGATAGATGAATACTGCCGTTCAACGGATCTGGCAATATCCCGACGACTTTTCCATCTTTCCATACTTACACAATGATTTTAAGCTACAGGTACTAATTTCCTTCCTTCCACACACAATCCACATGCGAAACACTGCAAATAGCATACCGATCAATCTGGAATGATTTAGAATACCGAACCACTTGCGAGATAACACGATGCTCGAACCAGTCCTGTGCAGTCATTTTTGGAAAGCAGAAGAGGATAGAAAAAAAAAACACATAACTCGGTAAGAAGGCCACCGTCATCTTTGGCTTAACCAGCAGTTGTAGTCACACAGGGCTGCAATCTGTCTGCCGCTTGGCTGCCTGGCGCCAAATTTCCAGCCAAAACGATAAGAATGCGATCAGCGCATTCCGTCGCAGCTGAATAAATACGCTTAGAGAATGGGGAACCTAATAAAGAATGGCTTACCTGTCCAAAGTATCTAGAGATGGATTAAAAACGTGGTGTTTTAACATAAAATACTGTCCGTAATAGTGGTCAATTAAACCCTGAGCTTAATAGAGTTTTCGAAATTTCACAAATCTGATTTATCCAACAGATGGCGTTGTTTGCAACTCGGATGACGTCATAAAGATAACTTTTGTTTTCTGGAAACCTATCGTTACTATAGCAACGGGGTGTGGTTCAGAAATGATTGACAGATGTAGTCGGTATGAGAGCGCAAGCGCTCTTTGAAGAACCAGATCGAAGAGAGGAAAAACGTGTCAGCAAACGGGTAGGGGGGTGAGGAAAGAAGGGAAAGAGTTTTCTACAAATAGTTTCAACGTTTGAATAAGGTTCTGTCACTGCCGCACAAAATTGGGTGCGGAGACATTTTTCTTTTTTGAAAGCCGTGCTAGTGGATAGGTATCAAAATGTGCATTGCACTTCTAAGTATACATTGTTCTGGAATCTACTCAAAAATACATTTTTCTGCAGAAATGATGGGGCGAATCAGTCTAGATTTGTCGGAAAACATAGGATATATTTGCTTAATTTGGGTATAATTATTATGCGAGTTTTCCCCATTCGTATGGAAAATAATTGAGTGTAATGCACTTGATATTTTGTCACATAAATTATTATATTTGAGGGTAGGCCTTTGAGTGCAACATTTGAGGGAATTCTATTGTAGAACTTTACTTTTTCCTAGTTTTGGATGACATTTATCCCTTTTTATGGAAATTGGTATTGTAGTTTAGAAATTATGTAATTCTCATTTCAACTTTTCTATAAAATCATCGTTATAAGGCTACGGATTTTTAGGAAGAAAACGTTCAAATTGTCTCTTGACAAATATGTCTACATTGTCTTAGGTATCATAAACAATGCCCATAAGATTAAGAAAGGAAGGGAACTATGGGGGGGGGGTAATTTTTCGACAAAGAATTTGGTAGATCTTTATTTGAAATTTAGAAAAAGTATTTTTTTTTTCAAGTTTTAGGGGAAATTTGTTTTATTTATCTTTGTTACCTTTATTTATCGATCTAATCCTCTTTTGTTTGATAGAAATATGCAAAATTTTAAAAAGTTTCTTTCTGCTCATATCTCTTAGATAGAAATTGTATTTGAAATTGTCATAGAAGGATGCTTATTATGGAAATAAAGTTTCGATTTGAATCTTTAAAAAGAAAATGTCATTTTTCTTAGAAAATATTAACTAGAGCACTTTTTTTGTCAGTCCTTTTTTAACAGCATTCCATTTCTTGTTTTACAAATTAATGCTATTTCCAATCAGGGACATAGTTACCGCGTATCAATGATACGGGGCCCCAAGCTTTGAGGGCGGGCACCCAAACGTGTAAGCAAAAAATCGCGGGGATGGCCTTAGAGAGGGCCCTCAAAGATGATACAGGGAGCAGCTCCGCCAGTGTTTTCAATACTCATGAAAATGTGACACAAATTTCACAGCCTTCAATTAAATTATTATATTCATTGAATTAATTTTCAAGCTAAGATTCCTTTTTTTATTTCCTACGTGCAACGTTTTCAGAATATTTATTGTATATAGTCTGCGTTTGTACTCTCATAATGTTATTTTTAGTGTGGCCGATTATAAGCAGAGATAAAATCGGTGCATTTTTGTGATCGGCTCTTTTATTTTGAATTTTTAATGCTTTGATCTTCTTTTCTAGTGACACGATTGAGATGCTTAAATCCCCCGGAGGAGCGGTGTGGAGAACAGTAGTGCGTTTTTGAAATCTGAATGTTGCTATCAATTTTTTCATGAAATTATCTTAATAAGACTCATGATTTACAGAGGAAGTTCTTCAGTGAATTCACGAGCATGTTTATGATTGTTGTCTAGGATATCAAAAATAAAGTCCATCGGGCTAAGAAGAGGGAAGGGATTTTAAATTTTTTGAAGAAAAATTTAGTGTATCTTCAGTTGGGACTTGAGGAAAAATATAATTTCCGAAGTTTTATTTTTGTAGAGAGAAGTAGTGGAGGGAGACGATATATATATATATATATATATATATATACGTGTATATGTGAATATATATATATATATATATATATATATATACGTGTATATATGAATATATATATAGTGTAATAAAAATGGAAGAAACCAAAAAAGTCAATGGACTAAAAAGGATACCTATTATGATTTCTAAAGCTGTTACTGAATTAAGACCAGCAAATTTGGGTTATATATCTATCTATATATATAAAGGAGAAAAGCGACTCACTGACTGACTGACTAATCACGATATCTCCGGAACTATTCAACCTACAGATATGAAAATTGGTTTTTAAACTATTAGACGTACAGTCTTGAAATTTGGTAAAAGATTCCTTTCGCAGAGTAGAGAACCGCTACAAAATGGATTTCGCGAAAATTAAACCACAAGTTTCATTTTGGGGGATTAAGGAGCGTAATGGATATAAGTATTTCCGTTTTTTAAACTATTATACCTACCTGCTTGAAAATTGGTGGGCATGTTCCTTTCATGGAACAGAGTTCCATTAAAACGAAAATAAACCCTAAGGAGGGTTGCGAGAGGTCACGGGGAATTATGGGGGAAAAATCCCGTTTTTGAATTGTTAGACCCACATACTTGAAATTGGTTAAGCATGTTTCTTTTGTTGAACAGGGATCTACTAAGAATGCATTTTAGGAAATCAACTCCTGGGGGAGCATGGGGTTACTGGGGTGTATTGACACAAAAAAATTTCCTTTTTTCGAAATACAAGGTTTATAATAGTGGAATTTGGTTTGCATTTTCCATTTGTTAAATTGAAATCCGCTAAGAACAGTTATATTGGAGAACGTTTCTCAACGGAATTACGGTAGGAATTGATAATAAAAACTTCGTTTTTACTCTATTAGACTTAGACTTAAAATTGGTCTTGCATGCTTACTTATGGAGTAGAGTTCCACCAAAAATTGGTTACGCGGAAATCCACTTGGTTATAGGGTACGAAGGTACAAACATCCTTCTATACTTCAATTTTTAAAATTTTTAGAAAATACAAATTAGAAGTCCTGTTCTCTTTTTATATCAAGAGTCGAGAGTTACAGGTATATATATATATACAGGGTGTTTCATAAATGATGGGAGTAACTTTAAGGGTGATATACACATCAAGACGAGTAATAGTAAATAGGAAACCCAAGTTCCCAAACGTCTTCCGAAGGAGAAAGCGCCATCAAAGTTTAGGGTCCTAAATTTCAAATGATGATATATAAACAGTATATATTTATAAAACGTCATGAAATACCCAGCAAAGCGGGCGGGTAACGGTTAGTATATATATATATATATAATATGTGTGTGTGTGTGTGTGTTTTGTAGCAATTTTTAAATTCCGTTTTTTTTTCTCCTTGGTCTTTATATCTATGGTTGGGCATGGTACGCTCTTGAAAAAAATAATGGATTGCTTTAAATATGTTACTAGTTTGAGTAGTGATGTTAAGGCTACACAGTGCCCGTTTTAAAGACAGTAATATTGAAAGTAATTTGTGTTTTCTTTTTAGATTATATTATTAAATTTATTATTCAAATAAAAAAATTTTTACCAATCTTAATTTTAAAAATTACAAATTTTTCTTGTAAAGTACTCAATTTTTAAAATTTTTTAGTTATTTTCAGTGATTTCTGTTTCTTAAGATTATTGAGAACAAAAGTTAGTATGGATTTGAACATTTCAAACTAATATTCCCTACTAAAAAATCCTTGTTGAATTTTAATAATTATTTTTACAGCTATGGAAAATATATAAAAATTTTTAAAACTATTAATTTAAGATTTTTAGAAAAAATAACTAGTGCTCTCAGACCGAAATCCATACTAACTTTTAAAGAACATATATATATATATATAAATTCTACAAAAATTTTTCAATATTATCTTGAACAGAAAAAATCCTTGGGAGAAATATATCCTCAAAATTGAAAAGTCTGAGAAAAACACAATTAGTTTCTAAAGGCATGAAACAAAAATTAATAATGCCTCTAAAGATCTAATTAAAAAAAATGTTTTTATCCAAATTATGTACATTGTATCAAAACACTACTATTAATTAAATATGTTATATGAGGATATATTTTTTTTTTATTTAAAATATGTTTTAAATAAAATTGATAGCATTTGTTATATATATACGATGACAGAGATTACTCAGCCTAATCTTATCATGATGCTTTCAAAAAAGTTTTGAAACACTTATAAAAATAATAATGATACAAACTGAAATTAGAAACCCCAGGTTTGTACAAATAACATCTAATTTTTTCTCAGTTTTAAGTCGGTGCAATTTAAAAAGTTTGATTTTTATTACATGACTTGAAATTATTTTACTATAGTGTTATAATACATTTTGTAATATCATAGATAAATTCAGTTATATTTGTGTATACGGAATACTTGAACTCAATAAAGTCTCATTGTAGTATCAGCTGAAAAAAGGCTGATTTTAAGTCATAAAATTTTCAGTAGTATTCCACCTCTTCCAAATATTGTCTTTTAGTAACACAAGAATGTTTTGAGCCCGGCAATTTCTCAATAGGAAAAAATTAATGACAGCAAAAAAAGCTTCTAAGGTTTTTAACTATGTGTAAAAACACAAATATTGGTCTTTAAAAATTAAAAGCCTCGAAACATAACTGAACAGAAACGATTATAGTAGTAAAAGTAAGAGTTAATAGCCATTTCACTGAACGAACCGATTATTCCCCAAATAACTCTCTTTATATACAAAAAAATGTCATGATGCTGTAAAAAATTTATTTCAAGGTTTTTTTTAAGGTGAAGTTAACAAAAGAAATTACATCTTTTTTACAGAATGGAGCAAACTCACAGTTTGGACAAATTTACATTTATGATAGGGAGGCTTTGCATGAACGTGCAAAAATAGTTAAACGTGACGATGTGTTACAAATTTTACAGCCAATTATGAAGAAAAAACCGTATGAACTACATAATACAAGGAAATTACAGTTTTACAATTTGAGCTGTGATAGAGTTGCATAATTTGTACAATGGGAGTTGGTCCGCCATTAGGCAGATAAGGGAGGGGCGGTACCTCCTTCCAGTTTTTAATTAAACTTTTAAGAATAGAAAAATGCTTTAAAATGATTGCTAAACTAATCACTCTCTCTAAACTGTCGAATATTGAGATTGTCAACTCTCAGAAAACTTCAAATATATTAAAAACTGATTGGTTATCAGACTCCCTTAACCTTTTCAATAGAATTTTTGCTATTCCTGGTGGGCGCAGTAGCTTAGTGGTTATAGTCACGAGTTCATGTCTGGAGTGTCATGGCTCAAATCCTGTTGCCACTAAAGACCCTCCGTGTAGATGCGGCCATTCCTCCCAATTATGTGGTAGTTAGGAAAGAGGATGCCAGCTCCGGTGTCATTCTCGTTACTCGACCGAGGTTGAACATTACGAGGTTTGTGATCAATAGCCCTCTTGTTGCTTTATAGAGCACACTAATCTCTCTCTTTCTTTTGCTAATCCTGCTCCAGGCACATAAATTACTTTAATAAACCCTGTAAAAATTTTCATTTATAGTTAATCTTTTATCTTCAAAATTTACATATCTAATATTGATTGGATTTTTTTCCTAATGGGAAATTTTAAGAGTGCAGTCCATTTGTACGTAGCTGCTTTAATTTCGGAAAGGACTTCCTTTCCAAATACAAAAATAACTTATTTTTTAGATCTGTGCATAATTCTCTGTTTTACGATTTTTTTATTCTGCTTATGTGATCCATTAGCACAGAGTAGTAATTACTTAACAAATCGATTAAATTTTCCATTATATTCCAATACATTAAAACTGTTTAAATGTAATTTTATAGCAAAAACATGAAGAAAAATTACATTTTCAAAACATTCTCTTTTCATTGAAAATACTTCTATGTAATATTTTTCTATGTATATATAGTTAGGATTTTTCTTTACAGAGCCTGAATTAAGATTTTTGAAACATTCACGTTATTTTTAGAGTTACTATTGAAATAACAACCAGGCTTCTTCATAAAAATTCGCTACTTTATTAATATAAGTCCACTTCTCTAAATTATACCTTCTAAAAAGTCCAGTTGAGGTAGGGATTCTTGGGAGCTTCCCAAATCGAATAACAAAAACTAAACTTTCGTAACATCAAGAATTATTTTGAAGATTGTCGAAGTTTAGATATCCATATAATAATGTTTACGCCATATTGACATCAATAGGAGTATTGTAAAGTTTTCATATGCAAGAGTATATTTTTTTAATTCTTGATTATTTTAGGGCCCCGGTGCATAGCATCCATTGACCACTCCCTGCAGAAATTAGCTTTAAGAGCTTTCAGTCTGGTTGAAATGACAATTCTACAAATGTTTCACTCACTAAGAAAGTATACACCCCACAATAACCCCCTTTTTTCAGTCCCAAAATAGATTCCAATCGCCTCTCCTGAAATAAACAGCTATCCTGTTCATGTGTTTCCCCCACCCTCCTCAACCTTATCTCAAGGTCACTTGACCGTTTCATCTTGGAAACAAATTGTCAGAACTTCCTTCTTTCATTCCAACGAAGAGGGTCCCCTCCCCAACAATGACGTGATCTCATGACGTAGTCTAGGGTTACTTTAATTCTCTTACCCCTCCCCCTTTCAAATAAAAAAAAGCAGAATTAGTGTTTCTGAAGTGATTAAAATCATTATTCATGTAGCAAAATATTCTTTTTCATAAAATAAAGTATTCTTAATGTGTATTTAAGCAGTTTATGCTCAATTTTCTTCTAAAGTAATGTTTTAAAAGTTTTGTACGTAGATTGCATACACGTGGCGCCATCTGCAGTCATTACAATAAAGCTTGCCAAACATGGCGTCGAGCATTTTGGAAGCAAAGATATATGTATTTTTCGTAATTTAAAAATTTTCTAGACCATTTCTGACATTTTTACATTTCAAGGTGGATTTATATGAGTAATTTACGTTCTCAACAAAAGTTTCATATCCAAATAATGTGATTTCATTAAGTTAAAGTACCCTGACCTTTTCAGTACATTTAGAAGT